>JANHGO010006317.1:0-68288 GCA_024606505.1 Aquila spilogaster
TGTGAATGCTGCGTCTCTGGGAAAGCACAGATCAACACTGCTGTTGTGCCTGTAGATAGAGCACCTATTTTTTTCTGCTTCCTTCTTGCTTTTGCTTTTAGTTCACTCTTTGGAAACATCTACAGTGGGGTATATATACTGAATCAATCTGAGCTAAACTGAAACAAACGGTATTACACGGGCCTTGGATCTCAACCAACATCCTGATGAAAGGAAATGTTGAGACACTTCAGGGTAGGGTGTTGGACCATGTCATTTATTATTCATTTCAGCTAAAGCAGCCCTACTCCTTTGTTGTGATATTCTGTTCGAACACAGTAGGTTTGCTGCTATATCTATAGGGCCAGTTTGAGTATGTTCATATTTTTCCCTGCCTACATTCTTTTATGATTTGGAGAAACAAAGGCCACATTAAGAAGACTTAGAATAAAATCAAAGGTTTCCCAAATTCAAGATGATTAGAGTCAGTCAATTCATTTGGTGCAGAGAGGTCAAAAGTAAACTATTTCTTTACTGAATTTATCCAAAGTTGGAAAGGAACACAGTTTTCAAATTCACATCTCTGGTTTAGTCTAATTTGTTCAGATTGCTTTTTTTTTTTTTAGTTTTTTTCTCAATGTTGAATTTGCCCAAATTAGTCTCATTTGCACAGTCTAGCAATGCAAAATTTGTCTAACTTATTCCAGCTAGGAAATGTGCAACAGTGGGTAAGTAATTCTGTAAATCTGTATTCACAACTTGAAGAGTTCGTTTTTAAAATGGAACATCCACGGAGATTCATCCGTGTACTTATATTTTGGGCCTGATCACTGCACTCGCTGTTAGTTTCCTGTTCTTGTTTGTCTCAATCCAAAGAGCAGAAACAGCAGCAAAGTGGAGCATGGGACTGTGGAGATCTCTGCTTAGGATTTTTGGGGGAACCAAGAGACAAATGAGCAAATCTTGCTTGAACCAGTGGGTCAGCTTATCAAAGGGATTTGGCGCTTGTTTATTTCTGCAGGAGTGAGGGAAGCACTTGCATAGTTTTGAAGGTCTGGACTTTCATTCCCCTTCTACAAAATAGTGGTTGTAATAATGCTTTCTTTGGCTGATATGTCTGTTTAGATTGTGTTAGTCACTGTAGACATAGCAGAGAGACAATGGGAACTCCCTTTCAGTGCAGATAGTATTACAAAAAATCCAAAATCCACTGGAATCATTCAAAGTCTTTTCTAGCTTGGATCATACCCTGTGTGTTTAAGATCAATTTTCACCTAATATTTCCTATCACTGAATTTGGGAGAGCGATAAGGAAAGGAGCATGGAAAAACGGCCTGAACAGATGCAAAGAGAACTCTTCAACTAACAAGTGTTTCCAAATTAACTCTGGCAATATTTGCTGAGTGTTAGTTCTAGTCCTGGAAAAATGCTGTGGACATGCAAAAGGCCAACTAAGCATCTCACAGGATGTCATCAAAGCTTTTTATTACCAAGCTAATGGGTAAAGTTATTAAAATATTGCTGAATCTACCATATAAGGCACACTGGAGTCAAAACTGAGCTGGTCTCTGACTGTCTGCATTAACTGATTCCAGGCAGTAGATTCCAAATCCTGCCTCTGATTAAGGGCTTGGGTCCATACGACTCACATTTAGTTGCACTCTTAGTTAAAAGCACATCTTTAATCAAGCAGTGGCAGCCACAGCTTGCACAATCAAATGTTTTAATGAAAGAAAGAAGTGGTAGGTGCTGCCAGCAGAGCTCACACAAAGCACGCTGAAAAGGAAAGCAAGATGTTGGCTGGAAAGTTTCTGTCTTTTTCCTTCTCTTTAGTAACCCTTTCCCTCTTCTGCTGACATTTTCTAACTCCACAGAAGCTGCCAAATTGCAGATGGTTGCAGGGCCTGCATGAACCAGAATAAAACAAGGAAGCTAGTATCTGTAGGAGAGATTGGAACAGTAACAAATAAGACTGACCTGATTATTCAGGCATGGTCAGGTATGACGCCAAAGTCCATCTTTTGATATTTGCTGAGTGCTTCATATACCAGTTCTATGCAGAATGCAGTCAAAAAGCACTGCATCCCCTTTTGTCTCCTCTGGTGGGGTTCCAGTGACAGCCAGGTGCTTTGGACCTGCTGACCTTTGAACTTCGCTGTATTATATACCTCAAACATAGCTTCCTGCAGGCAGCAATACCTGAAATATCTGAAAACGTTACCAAGGTGTTCCATTCCTACACAACCTCTATTCTGTTTAGAGGAAGATGTGATGTTGCATGCTGGGACCTGTAGTTTCAGCACTGCAACCTGTGTATGGAACACAAGTAAAGAGTCAGCACAGTGTTGCCAACAGTTGGTTCTAAGATTCATGCTGAGTTTACATTTCTTGCATCTTCTGATGCTTTTTCACTGAAAGTCTACACTGGAGAAAAGGTGTGGATATCACTAAACGTTTAAAGAACACAGAAAGGAAGGAGAGATGCTGAGTCACAGGCAGGACGCATTGGGCTCTCCTAACTCCATTCCACTAAAATAACCCCTCTCCAGGAGAAAGACCACTGCTGCAGTATGAGCCCATCCTGCCTTGGTGGCTGTCGGCAGTACTGTGTACTTTGGGGCAAGGAGAAAAAAGCGAACAAGCAGAAAACCCACAGAAGTAGGAACTTGAGTTAATTCTGAAGAAATGTTTTTAATTTTCCTGGTCCCAGTAATCTGTATCTGTGTGCTTCCTAAGCATTGATGGATTGGCCCTTCTGTATTTTTTGGATGGAGCGCAATGCCATTGTTCTCCCTTTGTAGCTGGAAAGCAGAGGCACAGAGAGACCCATGTTTTAAAGGCACTGACGTGTAATTCCAAAAATTTCTCATGGGAGTTTGGTTTCCAAACCAAGTTTCAGCATCTGGCCCTCTTTTGTCTTTCCTCCCTCCCTAGCCAAACGGAGATTGCAGGGTGGAGAAAGAAACTGAACCCATACCTCTCACATCCAGCCATCCCCACCAACAAAGACTGGAACTTGGAACCTGTGTACTCATGTTGTTACAGCTCTTGGAGCTGTTTTCAGCTTTAAGCACAGCTTACCTGCATTTCTTTCTCAGGATTTCTTACTTTAAGGACAACATAGATTGCCTATGCACATGTTGAAAATGTATATATTTTTAAACTATTTTTCTTTCATTCTCACTCTTATAAGAGAGAGAATAAATGTGAATTCCTGATCCGCTTTCTTGATCTGGATCATTTCATGTTCTTCTAGTCTTGCTCCTTTTCAGTCAACCTTTTTTATTCAGTCTACAGGAACAGCCTCCAACTTTTCATGCATTCATTATGGTGAATTCTGCCATGTCTGATTATGCTTTGAGTTGTCTCTAATACCATCCAGTCCTCCCAAAATAAGCAGTATGCTTTGGATAAGAAACTCTCCATAGATTATCAAATGACCCAGAGCATATTTCAAACTGTTTTACATCCTCTTCTTTTTGTGTTCTGGTATACATTAGCTATTTTCAGCCCTTCTGCAAAGAGGTCAGAGATCTTCTGTAGCTCTCTATGCCAACACCAAGTTATTTCCTAACAGGGTTGCCCTGGGGCATGTCCACACAATGGAGTGGAGCTGGAGCGAGCACTGACCTGAGAGGTTTTAAGCCACCAAATGTCACTTTGTAGTTGTCTCTGAGAAACTCAGTAGTGCTTAGTTATGGAATTAGCACCTGGGTCACAGCTAATGAGCCCTGCAGGTTCACTTGGTGGCTCTGAAAGATGATTCTTCTAGAAGCTCTAGACATTCACGCAGGGGAAATTAAATTGCTATGTCTATTTATTACTCCTGTACACACATAAAGAAGAATCATCTTTCCTTTTAGAAACTGGTCATTTTGTTTTGTATAACAGTGGGTAGCAAATGCTAATGAGAGACCAAAAACCATCACACAGACTAAATGACATGTCTCCTTCTGTGGACAAATATAACTTGCATTGAAGTCCATGGGAGTTTTGCCAGTGACTAGTAGAAACACTAGACATTCCTCAGGGACAGACAAGCAGTAAAACTATATAGGGAAAAGCCCAGCTGAAAGCTGCACTTCAAATATGTAAAAGTGAGTCCTCCTTACAAGAAATTCACTGTCTGGGCTTACACAGATGCTCAAGGGCAGCCCCCAGACTAACCCCAGGGCTGAACTCTCCCTCCCTGGGACATGGTGCCAGATGATGCTCCCCAATGTGTGCCCTGAGCTACAGCAGGTCCCCTGGCCCAGCTCCCTTCTGCATAGAGCACCCCTAGCCCCAGCTCATCTGGTAGTGGCACAGGTGGAGAGGGGTCAGTCCTGTGTTATGGCAAGGAAAAATGTCCTTAGCTATTCCTAAAAGAGCTACTTGCCAGGGGGCAAGTGACACTTATGAGCCTGAGTTCAGGCTGTCTGCAAGAGCAGGGATGCAAGTTCAGCTGGTACAGGTACAAAGCAGATTAACCCCTGCTCTGGAATGTGCTGTTACAAAGTCTTTGTAATACAACTGCATTCAAAGCTGCTAGTTTACTCCTTAGGTAAAGCAGAACCCTCTCCCCCTTTAAAGAAAAAGGTAACTTAGCCAAAATACACAGATGCAGTACGTGGAATATATCTGCTTAGCACAGTCCAGTGCTGCAATTCCTGACTTGATTAAAAAGTGCATAAGCGGGTAATTTTCTTGCAGTAAAAAATGAGCCATTATCTTAGATAACAAGAGATTATTTAGTGTTCAGCCAAATGTAAGATTCAGAAAAAGATACTCTTTAGAACAGGGTAGACAAAAGGAAGAGAGTAAACATATGCTAGGAAATTGTTTAGAAACATCACAATACTAATAGACATGCATTTAACATAGAAAACACAAGTCTAGAGGTATATCTCATGGAGGCAACAGGTCTGGATAGTGTCAGCCACATACAAACACGCACTGATCAGAACTCGTGGGCATGAATAATATACAGCATTAAATGGAAGAGACAGGTCAATAAAAGAGTTGTCCCTGTGCTGAAAGTTCCTGCTGTAGGCAGAATCAGAGGGAAGCCATCTCTGGAAATGTTATAACAAAAATAAGTGTACCTACTGCATCTCCAAATATTCTAGTGTAATTTTCCACACCAGGAGGCATCCTACACCCTGCATTTCTTATAACTGTGGAGACAAATAATTAAAAGACACTTTACTGCAAAATCAGGTAAGTCTTCTTTCAAATGATCTCATAGGCTCAATAAGTTCAAGAGATCAGCAGTAACTCATTTCTGAGTGAGTAGGTCATAGCAGTGGTACTAACTATAGTCTGGTATTGAAAGTATTGTGTGTGACCTCCTCCTAATATTGTGTGTTTACATATTTACCCTGGTGACGATATATACATAGCTGTGGTCATTTGGTGCCTATGGGCCTCAGTACTGCCTGTGAAACTGGATAGTGTAACCACAAATGGAGGAGGAGGAGGATCTCACCCATTGACCATGAGATCCTAGCACACCTGATGCTTATTTGGCATGTTAGATATCTAGAGCCTTTAGAAGCAGTGATTTGGTAATGTGAATTCATGTTTTATGTCAGGATAACCATTGGCCATCCCTTAGTAGATATATGACATGGTATCTGTGCTTGTTGTTGTGAGTACTACTAGGACTTTCCATAGTGGGGTGAAAATGACTTCAGACTTCTGAAGAATGGCAGCATTCAAATGTCCATTCCAGTAATGTACAGTTTCTCTGGAAATGAGGATGCAGATATTAGAAACTCTCCAGGACAAAGCTGCATCCTGTAATCTCATTAATCTAGAGGTGTAGACTAATAGTAAGTCAACCTCATATATCTCAAAAGCAAAGCTATTCAGTGATCAAGCTTTCTTATAATGTGCTGATTGATGTTTTCAGGCCCTGGCTTCCAGCATCTGTAACTCATTGACAACAATGAGCTTCCGCTCACCAGGTGACATCTGTGTCTAAGAGATAACTTAATCTGGTTTTATTTTTGACACTACGTGTTTTGGTCTTGACTGCTACCTATTTCTCTCACTTTCTCAATCTCTCTTTGTTTCTCTCCTTGCCTGGCAGTTGGAAATAAGCAAAAAAAGGCACAAGCAGTGTCTTCCAGTTTGCCACTCTGAGGAGACAGAAAGGAGCTTTACACCACTTGTTGCAGCAGGAAACCTCCATATAGATACAAATGCTCTACTGTGTTCTGCTTCCCTGCTTTTCCACTCCCGCCAAGTCGTCCTCATGAGCTGTCAGAAAGTATCAAGTGCTCTACAAAATCCAGGAATGTAATTGCTGCTATGTAAAAGAGATATAGGAAATTACAATAATCACCATTGTGCTTAGCATTGTAATGCAGTATATGATTGAAGGTTTTCCTCAAAGCTTTCAAATCTGGGCAGCTCTTCTCACAGAGGCAAACACAGAACAAAAAGATAAAACTTGCACTTTTCTCATTGTTAATTATTTCCAGCACTTCATTTTTGAAAAGGGAAAATTGCTGAAAGTTGAAATTATGTGCTTGTCGTGAGTCCAATTCTCACTGTGTTAACACACACTATTTGGATTTAATTTGCTTTTGTTCTGAACATTTGAAGCCTGCAGGTTGATCGCGTTCAGCAAGTTTTCTGACCTGTCATCTTCCTCTCTTCCCTTGTACTTTTTTCTCTCTCCTGTTTACTATAGTTAAAAAATCATGAAGGGTCATATGCATTTGTGGTCTCTTGACTTTGCCATACAAAGAATTCTTCTATTTGTTGAGGTTTGCATGCAGCTAGGAAATGAATCTTTTCATTCAGTGAGCTTAGAGACTGCTCTTGTGAGGACAACTGGACTTGTGGGCAGCACAAGCTCAGAGAAGGGCCCTACATGTGGGCTGCAACAAGACCTGTGAATGGGACGTGGTCTGAGTGCAGGAAACAACAGCCAATAGTCTGGAATATTCCTAATCGAATGTGACTTCTAACAAAACCACTGCTGTGAGTGACACCCGTGCTGCAGCCTAAGTACTTCTCTCAATCAGACACAATAAAATATAATTGGAGTCAGGCTGTTGTTATTGATTAGAACATAATGCATAAGAGAACATCCTTTTTAATACATTCTATTTATAGTGTCTGCATCATGGAACAGTCGTTACAGCTTTTTCCATCCTTAGTGCTCAGTCATGAGCAAAGCATTAAACATGCATTCCTGATAGCACACTAACTCACGCCTGTCAAAAATGACAGGGACTAAAGCCAACCCAAGAATTAAGCATTTAAGGAGGGAGCACCTCTGTCAGAATCTATCTAAGCAGACTGAAATCTAGGGGAGGAAGGGAGTGATTTATCAAGGGATATTAATTTTCTCTGTGTGGGAAATGCTACACGTTGAAGACATGGTATGTGAACTTGTACTGCCAAAACGTTTACAGGCAGATGGCACTCCATGAGCCTTCTCTCCCTGCAAAAGCGGCTCTGTGCCCAGCTCTGCAGCTTTCCCTTTAGTCACTTCATGGACCTACAATCCCAGGAGAAGCCTTTCTTAAATTGGCTTGCAGTGGAAAACAAGGCTTGTGTTCTGCCAGATTCATTTTGCCTTAAATGTAGTGCAAAAAAAAAACAGCGAAACAGATGTCAGTAGAATGAGGGATCTATTAACCGGCACATGAGCAGGAAAGTACCTTTAGGCTAATGCAGTGCAAGTGTGTACATAATCAGAGAGAAACTCACGTGCTGACAACATACTCCTCCTACCTCTGGCTGCGAATGCCACGGAGGGTTCCACTTGGCTACCGCTGTCCCCACTGCTGTGGGTGCTGGTGGTGACAGCACAGTGTCACCTGAAACCTCTGATATAGAGGCTGCTTTCTGCAGAGGACGCACAAAGTTGCCCTCTCAAGAATGAGGTGTACATTGGGCCAGATGGATGGTGAGACAGCACGATGGGTTCCAGGGGAAGGAGCAATGTGCAGAGCTCCTAAACTAGTCCTTTTGGGCTAATGTGCGCCGTCACCTCACAGAGCCCCAGAGGTGAGGTCTGCAGGGGTTCACTGTCATACAGATAGCCAGAATCAGGGCCACCATTCTGCAAAGCAGATAAGCACGATTAACTGCTTGAAGTCAAACATTTAATCAAGCATTTTGCTAAACTGGAGCTGAAGGTGACAGTGAAGGAACAACTGAAAACCAAAATAAGAACCATGTTACTGGAAACACTTGTGGCAATTATTTCAAGTCACTATGTACAGATATAGCCCTCCTTATTTCTCCCTTGCTTGCACCCTGTGGTAGCCATGCAGAGCTCAGCTAGACTGATTCACCTCAGAGGGTTCTTCTTTTCAGTGGCTATTACTGCAGAAGCATAATTTATTCTGATTGTTAGTAGTAATTGCCTACTTTTCTGGCACATAAATCGAGTAGCATTTAAAAGTGAGTAGCAAACAGCAGTGAAGCTCTACTACAAACTGTTATTTACTAACCTTAAGCAAGTACAGCTTGCTCCAGATTGCACATCCTTCCACTGCAGCAGACCCCAGACCCCATAGTAGCACAGAGCAATGTGCACCTGCTATAATAGTCACCAAGGGCTCTTTGAGAAGGTTTTGTAGGAACCACATATTTTTTGCAGGATTAGCCCTTTCATTTGTCCTTCATGGTATGACACAACATGAAATCATATTGGTACGATATATTAAACAGGATATTTTGAGGAGCCTGCCTCTAATTTATACCAGAATAGGCAGCAAAAGCATCAATGGAGTCGATACAGAACTTATATATTCTGGGTTGTATAAAATGCTCACAGTGGCTGTGAACACCAGTCCCCTGGCACCAAAGGCAGCCATGTCCCTCAGCAACGTGCAAAATCTCTATCCAGAGGGAAGAAAGCATGTCATTCCCATTGCACAGGCCAACGTGTGGGAGGCATGATGGAGGGGGTAGAGCCCAGCTGGATAATCTGACGTTGGAGTCCTGTGGGTCTCAGGAGAACATGTGGGTCCCACTCCTCTCTGCATGTGGTCCATGAGGTTTTGCTGAGTGGTGTGCAGACCCATGTGAAAGAACAGCACTTCTCTTTTGTATCACTGGGGAATGGTTTGTTAGCAGTAGCCCGTGGTCTGTGAAAAGGTACGTGCTATTCTTTGGTCCACGAGTTGTGGGGTAGTGGTTTTATCTTGAGCTCTTTTAGTGTAAAAAGGTGGCTTGTAACCTCATGGGAGAGGGCTAGAGAGAGCACACAAATTGCTGTATAGTGAGGACAGGATCTGCGCAGGCACACAAACTTTCACACAGCCACAAGCCAAAAGGCATACATCATCTCCAAGGGACGACAAGAGATCTCAGTGGTTTTTTTTATGGGATGGAGCTGGGTTGACTATGGCTGTTAACTGAGGTGAGCCAAACCCAGGAGCTCCTCCTGGCCCACTGCTGGACAGAGAGGACACTGAATAGCTGGAAGCTGCTCCTCTTGAGCCCACTTGTAGTGCCCAAACTCCCATGGGAAGGGCAGACTCGTGCTTGGCAGATTTCTGTCCCACTGCTGCCCTAACAGACTGACAGGCATCAGAGCGTGCAGCAGTCAAACGAAAGAGAAGGTCACTACAGAAGGAAGCCAGGAGATCAGGCACTGTTCCAGACACTGCTTCTGATATATAAAATATAATCCAATTGGCATGTGAGCCCCTGTATCTGCCAAACATTTCCCAAGAAGAGCTCAGGGTGGTCTCCGGGGCTGGACTGCTGGAAGGAAAAAATGCACTAATGGCAGCAAGATGGGGAAGCCTTGCCAAGTCCAGACAAAAATCATGTGTGTACCACTTTCTATGCCTCTGCAAAGAGCTCCATTTGGTCTGTGAGAAAGGATCTATACGTGGACACAGTCACGCACGCAACCACTCATGCTCAGCTCAGGCACATGCAGCCCCAGACAGCTCACAACTGCATCACTGTGCCCCCAGTGGTAGGTAGGACCTGGGGAGACATCCAGCTGCATGCTGGCTGAGGGAACAACAAATACTGATGTCCAGTCTGAGACATTTCCTGATATGTTTTGTCTTGTGTCCCTGCCTTGGCTGGTGGCCGTTCAAAGGAGCTTTGGGATTTTGCAGTGGGGCCAGTCATGTCCCTTTGGATGACAGTGTGAAATCAGATCTGTTTAACTGCACACAAAACCCCAGTCTGGTTCACAGAGGTCAGACCTGGAGGAGAATTCAAAAGTTTGTTTCAAGGAGACTGTTTGTTTATCTGGACTATCCTTTCAGACTAAAATAGAAGTAAGCTTTAGACATGAAAAATGTTACCCTCTAGGTATGCAGATGAATTTAGGCTGCTTGAGAGACCAATTGGTGGCTGACCCAGCATCCCTGCCCATTTCCCTTCACTTGCCCCTTCTCAGCTATGTCTGTCTTCTTGCTGCAATGGCTCCAGAGTCAGCAAATTAACCCATCAACAGAAAACAAATTCTCCTCCATCATGCCAGGGCACTGACATGCCTTTTGTGCAGGATATGATAGTCATCAGACAGTGGTGGAGGCAAGTACGTAAGAGCAGCAACTGTGGCAGTCTGCAGTTAAATCTGTACGGTCTCCCACCCTGTGGCAACAGCCCCAGAAGACAACAGAGTCACCTTTTGGTCTGGAATGGTGCATTTCCTGACCTGGTTTGTGACAGGTGAAAAGAGTGAGAGAAAAGTTTAATTCTGGCCTTAGATTTCACTGATGTCCTGCAGTTAGTTTTGATTGAAATAATCTCTATATAAAAATACAATGGATTTGCTTCCTTGACTTTTTGTCCATTGGTACCCAGCAGGCAGAAGGTGTTGAAATAAGAGATGTCATGTCCAGCTGGAGCGGTCCATTGATGTTCAGGATCACTTCCACCAGGAAGAACAACTAATTAACATGAATCAAGTATCCTTCATTGTAATCTTATTTACTCTACAAATACAACTCTTAATATCCTAAGGGCAATTGGAAGGAATGGGCACCTCCCATTCTCAGCACCCACAGCCTGTCATGCCAATGAGCCCTGTGCCCATGAAGCCTGGTTTCTGCTTCTCCCCAGAAATCCCACAATGGATTTTCTTTGGTTTTTGGTTGTCAACACATTTAGCACATGTGCTCATCCTGGGCATGTGACTTGTTAGATTTCAGCACCACAACATGCTGTGCAGCCTGCACTAGTTGCTCTTACAATTCTGTTCCCTTCAACTACGTTTTTTGCTTTCTTGTTTCTTTCCACTATGTTTTTGTCTATCAGGAAAGTGCCTTTTCCAGCTGTCACCTCCCTAAGTCCACATACAGCTCTGCATGCCCCTCTTGCTGTTGACCCATTGGCTTGCCACCATCTCAAAGAGGACTGCTTGTCTACTTCCTGGGAGTGCTTTTGAAATGCAGCAGAACACTTTCACTGGCCTGAAATGTCAATATGTGTGCAGGCTGAGAATTGGACATTCAGTGGCCAAAAAACCTCCTTGCAACTCACAGGCACAACAATTATTTGGCAAAGAAGTTATACAAGAAAACAAAATAAGATAGGATACCAAGCTGCACGCCAGCCCACTGGACTATTTTTCTTGTATCAAATGGATGTGAGAATGAAGATGATGAGTGGCACTGGAAACACTATGTCACCACCCCATGCCTGGTCTGGATCCTTGTGTTTGAGAGAAAAAGAACAATATTTGTCCTCTTACAGTGTTCTGACAACTCATTCATTACCATTTGTGTCACATTCCAAAACTCTCTGCTGGGACATGGTATTGTGTGGTTACCACAGGGGTGGTTTCAGCCATGAAAGTAGGACTGTTCCAGTGGCTGGACGCAACACTGTGCCCTCTGCTGTCGTGCCAGAAACTGAAAAGTTCAAAGGTATTTCATGGATCATGTTACTCTGGCCACTTCTTCCCATCTAATATTGAAATCCAATGTGTTTTTTGGAAGAGGCAGCTTCCCCTAATCCAGCAAGATTGTTTTCATTATAAACAAGTCTCTTGGAGCCAGAGCAGCACAGAGCCTGCAGCCACCCACCCCTGCTCCAGCACTGCTGCAGCCGCAATGCATCCTGAGCCCCAGTGGAGCCAATGTGGCCACAGCTTGATCTGGTGTGGGAGTGTGGAGGAGTGGGAACATGGCTCTGTAGTGACCAAGTGAGGGAGGGGAGGACTGGGGTGGAGGGAGGCAGTGGAGTGGGCAGAGGGATGAGGACAGGGTAAGGATGGGTAGCTGGAATGGGGAAAAGACAGTGATCCAGGAAATCATGAAAAGAAAAACAGAAGAGGGCAAATAAGGAGAGAAGGTGATTTCAGGCTCCTGGCAGGGAAATGAGATTCTGGGAAATGGAGGAAAATATAGGATGGCAGCAAAGGGACACATGGAGCAGAGCATCATCAGAGATGGCATGAGAACTGGTGGGAAAGCTATGGGCAGAAGAGGAATGGGACCAGAGAAAATGCAACTGGGAGAAGGTGAAATGAGGCTGGGCTTGGGGAAGAAGAACTGAGAGAAGAAAAAGGGAATAACGCGAGAGGTTAAAGTAATGGAGAGTAATATAGAATTAAAATGGAGAGGCAAGGAATAGTCTGTGGCTGTTAGAGATTTCAGTTCATTCAGGCTTGTTCCAGCCAAGTTTTTAAGGGTGACTCTCAGGATGGGCTAAGAAACCCATGTTAAACAAACTCTGCATTCTGAAAATTTACTTCCAATAACAATGAAGCAAGACATTTGAAAAATGTTATGCTTCCTGTAGAATAGAGGAGATGTAAGGAAAGAAAAATAATAGACTTGTCCATAATGAAAGTAATTACAACCATATGCTCACATAGTAGAACTATTTTTAAAGTGTTTTTTGTTGTTGTTGTTGTTGTTAACTGTCACCAGAGATGAAAGGGACCAGAGAACAGGAATCGATTAACCTGTGTTTGCAGCACTGCCTGCTGCTGGATGCTTGTGCTTGTATGCTGTCCGATGCATGCCTATGCCACGTGTCCTTTAGCAGCAAGTAAGGAGCTGAGGTGCAGTTTCACCATGGGCTTTAGCCAGACTGTCACTGCAGCGTTGCCTCTGCTGAGTTGCAGGTCTCTGGGCTGCCCAAAAACCTCTTGTGGTGCCTCATCGTGGAGCTGACCCCAGTCTCTGCACAACCTTTTTCTCATCAGCTTGAAGCAGGACCACACGTGGCTCCACCAAGCGGTCCCACGGCCCACACAAGGCAGACATCACTCATGCTGAGGTTATTTGCAGCTGGGCTGCCTGGAGCTGGGGTAACTCACCATGTGCTGAAACAACTGCTAAGTCTCACATGACTTCACCTGACAGCATGCTTGCAACTGTACAGCCAGTCACACACTTATGATGCTGCTACATATGCTGAAGCAGTGAGGAATAGAAAACTGTAATACTGTGTTCCATGTCTTGCCACATTTCAATGATGGCTGCAGTCTAGCCCCATCAAAGCTTCTCTGGCGTCAGCTGAGGCACTCTCCCCTTGTACATGCAGCTAATGGGCTTCCGGACAGAGCCTCCATCCTTCTCCTCATGAGGATGAGGAGGGTGGGCTGTGCTGCCAAACCAGGAGGCTGAGGTGGAAAGCAATGCCCCACTTCTGCCTGGGCAGCAGCCTGGAGAGAAGGTGGTGCTTTCCAGAGAGATCCTGCTGGCATAGCTCTCTCCATCTCCCAGGATGAACAAAAGCAAAGAAATTCATTGCAAAAAGCAGCCAGCTCTCCGCATCCTACAATAATGACAAAGTGTCAGAACAGAGGCTTTAATCATAGACAAGCAGTGCCATGAGAGCAAGGCTGGGACTAGAAAGGTATCTATGCACCAGTTGTCTTGATTTTGTGAGCTTAAAATATGCCTACCTGGCATGATGATATACCTGGGCTTGTGCAAAGCATTTGACACTGTTCTGCACAACATCCTTGTCTCTAAATTGGAAGGATAAGGATTTGATGGAAGGACCACTTGGTGGATTAGGAATTGGCTGAATGGCTGCACTCAAAGGGATCTGGATAGGCTTGAGAGGTGGCCAATACAAACATCATTAAATTCAACAAGGGCAGGTGCAAGGCCCTGTACCTTGCCCAGAGCAATCCCAAGCACAAATGCAGGCTAGGCAATGAGTGGATAGAGAGCAGCCCTGCAGAGAAGGACTTTGCAGTTCTGGTATGCAAAAAGCTAGACGAGAGCCAGCAGTGTGCTCTTGAAGCCCAGAAGGCCAACTGTATGCTGGGCTGCACCAGAAGAGGGGTGGCCAGCAGGAAGAGGGAGGTGGTTGTCTTGCTCTACTCTGTCCTTGTGAGGCCCCATCTGGAGGACTGCACCCAAACCAGGGGCCCCCAGCACAAGGAAGACGTGGAGATGCTGGAGTGGGTCCAGTGGAGGGCATAAAGATTATCAGAGGGCTAGAGCACCTCTCCTACAAAGACAGGGTGAGGAATTTGGGCTTGTTCAGACTGGAGAAGAGAGGGATCTGGGGAGACATCATTGCAGCCTTCCAGTACTTTTAAAGAGAGCCTACAGCAAAGCTGGGTAGGGACTCTTTATCATGGAGTGTAGTGACAGGACAAGGCAGAACCATTTTGAACTGAAAGAGAGGAAACTTAGGTTAGATGTTAGGATGGAACTTTTTCTCAGAGGTTGGTAAGACAGTGGCACAGGCTTCCAGAGAAGCTGGGGATGTCCCAACCCTGGAGGAGCTGAAAGCCAGGTTGGATGGAGCCCTGGGAAGCCTGAGCAGGTGGGTGGAAGCCCTGCCTATGGCAGGACAGGTAGAATGAAATGGTCTTTAAGATTCTTTACAACCCAAGCCATCCTGTGATTCTATGATTCAATACATATACTGAGAATAGAGGGCAGGCAAGGCTGACGACTGTGGCAAAAACCTTCCCTACTTGGTTCCACTGACTCAATTCAGTGTCATTCTTCTTAGGTGTGCCAGTGCCTCCCCTGATGGTTCTGAGGATGTCCTCTGCTAGCAAAGCAGCTGTGTGCTAGCACCTGGGCTCCAGGTGGTGAGCATGCCCAAGGACAAGTACTACAGCTGAATGCTCAAGTGAGTACCCTATATTGCAGCTATCCTGCTCAGGAATTTATCTGTGCTGAAGTGTGTTGAAAGCTTTAAAAAAACAATAGCATACAGAGCAGTCAAGTACTCAAACAGCATTTTAAATATCTTGTTTACCATGTGTTACATCAGAGAGCCACTTTTTAATGCTACATTCAAAGAGGTATGTAAGTCAGCATGCACTGAGATAATTGCTGTCCATTAGCACTGCAAACATACTAAAGGTGTGCTGAGAAGTCTGCCTGCAATGCTAAGTGGGGAGGCATTACCAATAGCAGCAGTTCAGTTAAAGAGAACACTAAAACAGAATTCTGTATAAGTCAGACTTGCCTGAGCAGCAAACTCTTTTGGAAATCCACCTGGAAGAAAGGGCTCTTGTTCCATGATGGTATAATGAGATCACTTAACAACATAAAAACAGAACACGCATTAGTTTAACTCCACAGAACATGAAAACAATAATAGTATGAATACCTGGCATTAAAAACAAGAATTCTTCTCTTCCAGGTAACCTGTGTATCTGACTTCAAAATCTCTGCTTACAGTCATACAAACAGCTTTGTTTACTTCATAGCTGTCAAGGTCGTAATGTCTTAACAAAAAACCTCTTGAGATCATCATCTCATTTTATAGGTCTTTCTTCGGGTGTTATTAGGAAATGGTCTGGCTTACAGCATGGGATCTCATTAGAAACAGAATTCTATTGACTGAAACAGATTGCAAATAAACTCGAGCACCAGCGGGCTGTTTCTTGTCACAGCCCGCATCCCATTTCTGTGCTCACACATGCACTTGTTGGAGCCTTATTTTGCAGAGATGCCGACACTTGCAGTTCCTGTTCGTGTCAGAAACACATCTGAGCGCACAAACATTTGAAAATCAGGTCAAATGGAGTTTTCAGTATTGCTGGCCCCATTTCAAAAGCACTGTATTGCAGTGGTATGGCCAAAGGGAACCTGCTCCCTATACACCTGCTCTGTGCTCCATTACAATAAATTGCTACTTGTTACTGTCATCACATGGATTGATTATTTTTAACTGAGTAGCGAATTGCCATAAAAATTGCCAGGTTTCCAGTATCCCACCAGTCCATTTCTTTCCATTCTGCATCTTTGCATTTCCAATTAGCTTATAAATTTATTCTGAGCAAGCTGTCTCCCAGAGCTGTACCTGTGGCCCACAGTGTGCATGGACTGCTTCTCAAGGGGCTTATGAAGTAAAAGGAAGCCAAGAAAAGTGAGAAAAAAAAGGTCAGCTTCTCCTCAGGGAAATGTCTGGTGCTCTGAAAACAAAGAGAGGTGGGAAGAAGCGGGCAATCTTAGCTTCTCTTCAGCAAGGCTGCCTGTGAGTTTATAGCCTAACAGTTTTGCCAGAGTGTGTTGTGACGCTACCACCGCTGTTTCTCATTCCCTCTTTCTGTTTGTTTTTGTATTCTGTGATGAGTTTGTTTGATTTTGTTTTGCTTTATGTTGACTAAATGGCCATACATAGATCTAGATAGATAGATAGGTAGATAGATAGATAGACAGATATCTTTTAATGACATTACTTATGGACTTTCTTTCATTGGCTGATGCAGAGCTAACCATTAAGGTAGGAATTCCCAGGGAATTACAGGCATTTCTGAACATAAGCAAATGTCACTGAAATCATTAGCATCTGGAACAGCCTGGAAAGTTCCCAGATGCTTAATAAAAGAAAAGTTATATTTTTGTGATGAAACGCCTGAAAGAGAGGAAAACGCCACTGATCAGGCTAGTTCAATCCCAGAAAAAGGTAGTTGCTTTCTGGAATAGCTCCAAAAAAATGATGAGAAATAGGGAAGAAAGGAACTTCAGGAGGAGTCTCACATATCAAGGCAAGATCAGCCAGACTTGAAGCTCCCTTCCTGAGCTGAGAGACCTGAGAGAGATCCCTTCCCATGCCAGACATCAGAGATCTTTCTCCAGAAGATAAACAGGACTTCCAGTACTGCACACTTAATTTGAAACCCTTCTTGTTTTACCCACCATTGCCTCAGGGAATTGGTTTCCCCTTTCTTCTTGCAGTATTTGCTGTCTCCAGATCTTTATACCAAGGATCCTGCTCCAGGGCAGCGCTGTCTGTGTTACTGCTCCCTCTGCAGCTGAGCACTGCCGGAAAGCTGTTGCCAAGTCTCCCTGCTGCAGCTTTTGACAAGCTCCCTGCACAAGCTTTAGGAAGACCTTTGTCCAGGCCTGTATACAGCATCTAAGCTATCAGCGCTATCAGAGCACAAACAGTGCCTGATGGATGTGGAAAACTGCACACACCCCTTAATACACTTCAGCTCCTCTACCAAATCAACCCATGTTTTCACTGGCTTTTGGCTTCTTAGCATAAAAATCATAAAGTAAGTTTCGTGGGCTAGAGAAATGGGGAGACAGAGCACATAGAACCAGGTACAGTGGAGGCTTATTATCTTGGGTTATCACAAAACTGTGCTCTTAAGTATTTTAACTGTGATAAATGTATCAGGATATCTGAAACAGATGGGAATCATTTAAAATTTAACTCAGTCTCAGCCAGCTTGCAACACACATATTGTTCCCTATTGTCAAACTGTGATTTGGTGCTTTATTTTATTTGTTCAAAAGGGCTGAGTATACATCTTAAATGGATTAATTTTGCTTCTTACATAAAGCTACAAAGTTGTCCACAGAGCTAATCTATATGAAAATGAAAACTGCTCTCTTGGTAATAGCTCTTTCACCTAAACTCTATCTTTTTTTAATTATTATTTTTTAATTCTAAGAATCTATCTTTACATTACATCTGAATTGCATGGATTTGCATTCTCGTTTTTCCTTTTAACTACAACTAGGTTTTTGGGACTTAGAAAGTGGCACTGTGCATAAGTCCTCCTTCACAACATTTGATTAACAGTCCCAGAGTTGTGCTGCCATTGTAGAAGACAAAATGCTTTATTAACACAAAAAGTAACAGGCTTCCAAACACCAGGGTCTCCAAAGGAGCAATGGAGGGTAGTTGAGAGTTTGACCTATTGAGAGTTCCCATCCCTCACCTCAAGCCAATCTGATATTAATACACTGCCACCTCCCACGTATTTAACAAATACCAGTGGTCTCTGGTTTTGTCAGCCTCATATTGCTGTTTTAACTTCATCCCACACCAGGTATCATCTGTTCTCCTGATGCTCGTGGACAGTTTCAGGCTGCTGCTGTGGGCTTGGGTTAAACTGGGAAGAAAGGGGTTGATTGATCTCAACTATCCTGATAGGGCAGGCAGTGCTCAGGTGCATAGCAAATGACTGGAAAACAGGATTGTTAAAGAGAGAATGAGGGGGTAACAGAGAGATGGGGAAAAAAAGTTAAGCTCCAGGAAATAATTAAAAGAGAAACAATAATAAACTCCAAATGAAATGATTGGAGGATAATTAGCCAAAACTGGTATGGTAAGGGGAAAGGATAAGGCCTAATAATTCAATGAAGCCTTTCTCCAAAGCACTTCCTAATCATTGTGAAAAAGAGACAGTGTATGAGGTGGGTAAATACTTCCATTTTGCAGGCAGAGGGTGATGATGGGGTATGTGGGTGGTGGGTTTGCTCGAGATCCTGCAGGAAACCTGTGCCCTTGGTGAATGAACCCATAGCAGCTCAGCTGAATCCCAGCAGCAAGGGAAGGCATTATTGCTGGGTGAGCATAGCTGTGTCTCCACTTTTTCTTCTCCTTTGTAAGCACCACTTAGAGCAAGACTTCCCGGTGCTCCCAGGTGTTTTCAGTACCCTCCAGCAGAAGATAAGACTGAGAACAGGATGGGCCAAGAGTAAGAAGAACCACTGAGCACAACAGTAAAGACAGGAATAGTAGTCCTGAGAAAGGCAATGCCCTGAATTTATGCAGTCAGGCTCAGCATGGCTTTCAGCTCAGGACGCTGGGAGAGGGAGAGGCGGGACAGATGTGCTCTTCCTATGCTGCTTTACCACATCCTGCTGGGGGAAGATCTCAACTCTTCAACAACGTGGATCTGGGAAAGGAGGAGCCAGAACAGTAAGTATTTGTGTGGGGAAAACTGATAAATTCTGCTCCCTTTCATTTTCTTGAGCTATTATGCAGAAACAATGGTGAGGCAAAGATCAGAGCTTTCTGGTTTTTGTGAATTAATTGCAGCCAAAAACTGGAAGGTGAATGTAATAGTCTGAAATCCCAAACCCTTCAAACTATTCCAGAGCAGTTCTGGGGTGGGATGCTTGGGAGAGCACCTCACCTACACAGCAGAGGTCAAGTGATTTCCTTTTGCTTCTTCTGTGTAACAGGACATTTAGCTGTTTTATTTCTTTGAGAATTAGGCATCTAAGTATTTGGGGGCAAACATTTGCTAAGATAAATCTTTCTTGCATTCACAAAATTTCTGGTCAGTCTATCTGCAGCAAAGTGCCATCATCTGCCCTGAATCTTGCTGTTCTCAGCAATATGTCCTGTTGTCCTTTGCTGAGTTTGCAAGCTCAGAATCTCCCCTTTATGTGAAAGCTGCCTGCTTTGTAGCTTGGTAAGTAACATGTGTGTGGGTAGCAGGGCCTTCCCCTGCTGCCATCTGCACAGTAGTGTGGAGAAAGTCAGGGACACACAGCCCCAGAGGGTGAAATGTGCTCATATATAAGTTATGTGAAAATACATTTACACAGAAGGCTAAGAAAAGTAGTTCCCCAAGTGATCCAGTGCAGTTGGGTGTAACCATTAGAGTGAGCTCTGTCCATCCTCTGGTCTCTTTGGGCTCTTGCACCACAAGCAGTTGGAAACACAGCTTTTTGGCAAAAGAACAAAATCATAGAATCACAGAATGCCTTGGGTTGGAAGGGAGCTTAAGGATCACGCAGTTCCAACCCCCTGCCATGGGCAGAGCTGCCCCCCACCAGCTCAGGCTGCCCAGGGCCCCATCCAACCCAGCCTTGAGTACCTTCTGGGATGGGGCATCCACAGCCTCTCTGGGAAGCCTGTGCCAGAGCCTCACCACCCTCTGAGTAAAGAATTTTCTCCTAATATGGACCTAGATGGTCCATATATGGCTCTTCTCAGTGACATCCAATGATAGGACAAGGGGCAACAGGTGCAAACTGGAACGTAGGAGGTTCCACATAAATATGAGAAAAAACTTCTTCACAGTAAGGGTAACAGAACACTGGAACAGGTTGCCCAGAGAGGTTGTGGCATCTCCTTCTCTGAAGACATTCAAAATCTGCCTAGATGTGTTCCTGTGTGACCTAACCTAGGTGTTCCTGCTCCAGGAAGGAGAGGGGGACTGGAATAGATGATCTTTCAAGGTCCCTTCCAATCCCTGACATTCTGTGATAATATCTAACCTAAATCACCCTCCTTTGTTTTCAAACCATTCCTCTTGTCCTATTACTATCAGACTGTAAACTTGCAGTACTACATTGTCTGGCTTTAAAACATGTGACCACTTGCACTGCTTCTGGAGAGTGGGTTTTGACAGATGGTTTGGCTTTTGTAGTGTGTCCTTGAGGACTGAGCTGACAGGGCAGAGGTGAGCTGCCTGTGTTGTGTCCCCCTGCTCTCTGACAGCTCAATATGCACTGTAACATTTGCAACCAGCAGCTAAACTGACACAGTCTGAAGAAAATGACCTCAAAGGAAACAGGCCCCCGTATATGTGAAGGTGGAAAACGGCTATGAACTCATGTGTTCTTTGGAGTAAAGTATAAAAATAGGCAGGACCTATTGAGGTGGAACAGATCAAGATAACTTTGACGGTTTTACTACATACCTGTGTTTCCTCACATTCCAAATTGCTGTTTTCTCACTTTAATGGCCAGATTCATTTCTTCACTAGAATTTCTGTTGTAGCAAACAGTCAGGAAAATGAGGGCACACAGAATCATACTCTGAATTTGCTCTGGCTGCTGGCTTCTACTGCCTGGCTCTGCACACCAGCTTTGACTCCGGACTTTCACCATTCAGTCATTTCCTACCCTGATAAACTCTTCTTTCAAAAGCAGATACCCTGTGCTGTGTATTTCCATTAAGCCAGAGCCCTCCAGTATGGCCAAATCTGAAACAGTGCTATGCCCACACTTGAAGACACTCAAGTATTGGAGTGGTTTGGATCTCTAGATGATGCCAACTTCTGCACTTGTAATCACAATGCTTATGTGAAGAAAGGCTCTAGTCTTTTCCTGCACACAGGATTTTCCTAGCACCTCTTTGGGCCATTACCTCTGTGCATCCCACTTTGCAATGCAGTCCCAGCCTTCTGCTAACAGAGCTGCAAATCAATACTGGGGATTATTTCCCACTTGCAACTGGTTATGGTACTTGTAGCAAGAGCTCTGTTGAATGGAAATGAGCTCCTTGATCACAATAGACACAAATATTTCTGGGTGCTCCTACTGTGCCATCAATGACATTATATATTGCATAGATAAGTTACCTAGTCCTAACTACTCAATGTGCTCGTACAGTCTTGAACAGTAGGTTTTTACCTTGGGTTCATAGAGTACTTCTAAAAGGTCTGTCAGAAAAAAAACAAAGAAAATCAGACCCACTAGCAGAAAAGGCCAACTGCCGAGAAGAGGGTGGCAGTTCTCTGAATTAATCCTTGGCTAGTCACAGAGAAGCCAAATGCCTCTCAACAAATGGCTACAGTCTCCCATGCCATGGTGTTCTCAGTGCATAATCCTTGCGGCACCACTGCAACAAGTGCAAAACATGGGCATTTGTGTAGAGTGTTTTTCTTGGGACTGACTTTTTGAATAATTGTTGCTAAGGCTTTTGTTAATATGGCTGAGATCTGTCTTGCTGAGTCAATGATTTACAGGAACCATTAGATCACCCAATCTGTCTTCCTGCAAAACAGCAGACTATTACGCTTTATCCATTTTTTCCTGTACTGAGTTCAGTGATTCATTTCTGACGCAAAACTGATGTCTTTAGCTAATGTTGCCGGTAAGAGACTAGAGATGACAGAGTTTGAGACTTTGCCATGCCACTCAATATATTCTGGATTGTTTGGTTTATATATATATGTGTACAATCTTACACATACACAGGGCAGGTATAGGTATATCTGTAACTTCTTGCACATGTTAGTTTGGCTTAATTTTCCAGCCACTGATTTTGTAACACCATGTCTATATAGTCATTTTAAACCCTATGTATTTCTTCATGAAATGTGTTGTAGCTATGTCACCTCTTTTCATTATCAAACTCTTGAGGTCACTTTGTCTGTTAGCTTGTTTCCTAGGACAGTGTCTTTCAGTCTACTGGTCTGGCTTGTATCTCTTCTTCCTTCATGTGAAAATCTGCAATTTTGTATGGAAGCCGTTTTCACTGAGTAAGTCCAGTTCACTAACTGAGCAAAATCATTTTGGTTGACAGTTTTAGTTTGATCTCTATCTACTTCTCTTGTCTCAGCCACAAGTTTTAGCAGCAGTGGTTTTATATTTATTTCTTGGTCCATTACAAACATGGTGACTATTGCTGGACTTGACCTGAGCTCTACAGAAGCACTCAAGATAAATCACTATTCAGTGATGATTCCTCACTAAAAAACAATTTTGAAATATGTGATCACAGAGACCTTTCTACAGGAGTGCCAGAGATTTTAAAACCAGAATGTTGTGTTTCAACACTGATTGCGTTACACAGTTGGATGAAGTTTCAGTTTAAGGTCATATCTGTTATTAGAATCTCCAAAATCATGAAAAGTTACATATGTGCATGCTATTTTTATCAACTGAGTTCCTCAGTGAGTGAAATCAATATTGTCTTACATTAATCATTTTAGCTGAGGATCCCTTGAATGAACTCGGGGTAGAAGGACATTTCAGCTGTCCCACATATTACTGCTTTCCCTAAAAATTTATGCTGTTTTCACATGGCTTAAGAGAAAAACATGAAACAGAGATTTAACTGTAACCTGTTCCTTGTCTTCTCTTCCCTGTTAACATGGGAAAATTATTTAAATGACTGAGTTATTTTTTCAATAATGTGAATAATTGCTAATGAGCAATGAACCTGATCTTCATTTGCCTGCAGAACAGGTGGATTTTTTCCCAGTATGTTTTTTGGTTAAATTCACTCATGTGTTGGCATTATTAGAGCCCATGAAGGGAACACAAAAACCAGTCACCCTAATGCTGCTTCTTGCTGTACTTACCCTCCGTCTTTATATGATTGATTCTAATGGCAGGTTGGATAGCTCTGACTCACATGAAGGCAGGCTTAAAAATATCACTACAATTTTTTAAATTTTTTTTTTTATTTTTTTTCCTGGGGAAAGCAGTAGTGAGGAACTCCAGAAACAATGAAATCATTTATTTTCCACCCAAACAGGCTTTATGTGGAACATGTTTCCAACAGGAAAGAGGGTTCTGTCAGATATATTGCCTGAATGCACAGTTTACATTCAATTTCCTCTCTTCATCATCACATGGGTTTATTTCCATAGAAGAAAGGAATAATCTATGATCACAGCAGAAACTAGAGTTCCAGACACTTAGCGTGCCTTCTACCACCAAAGCAACTCCTCCTGCTTAAAGCAAGGCACATAGACAGAAGACTTTCTCAAATGATAAAGAGGAAGCAAACCTGGACCGGAAGGCAGAAAAGACCAAATGCCATATGATTCATCTGTTCTGGTTAGTGAGATACTTCCTTGGGTAGATAATTCAATGATTTACTAGAGACAATCTAAGCTTAGATTGGTTTCTGCTGGAAGTTAATTTGTCTTCAGGATGCTTTGGCATGGTGGATTGGTAATAGAAAGTGCTCCTTGGCAAGGCAGCAGATGATTTTTGGAGCAGGGGCTGAACCTCTAGTCAAAAGAACAGGCAAGTCGCATTCTGCTGATCTTCCAATTGTAGAAGTTGAGGTAAAATCCTCACTTTGAGCGATTATTTTTTACTTTTTTTTTTAATGGGGCATCAGAGAGCCTCTCTGTTAGCTTGTAAACCTGTGTCACATACAATCTGGTTTCAAGCACTGTCACTGGGGATGAAATCTTTTTTCTGGAATGCTCCTGCAGAAATAAATATTCTACCATTGAAAATAAACCTTCCAGGGCAAAGAGAACAGCTGGAATTCATTGTTTTTTAACTTACGACAAACACTCATTATATTTTGCAGTATTAGCTTAACTTTCCCTACTTCCTGAGGAGAGAAAGCATTACATCTGTCTTCCTGGTCAGGTTGTAACAGTTTGTTCATTTCCTAGGAATGGTAATTCTGTGACTTTCTTCTTTCTGTTTTTATAGTGAAACCACTTGTGCAAAAGTTTGAGAACAACGTAGAATATTTTAAAGCAATTCACACTTTGTATTTCATTACGGTGTCTCATTGCTCAGCTATCTAAGAGCATTCAGATGATGACGTTATGAAAGCGTGTCTTTATTATGAACATAATGATGCTCATGTGTGTATATAAATATTTGTAGCAGTTACATCTCACAGGCTGTAAAGCTGATGTGCTAATCTGAAGCAGCAGGTTGTTTTGGCCTCTGCTTCTTTTCTGTAAAACTCCATCATCATATGGATGCACTCAGTGTTAGCACAATGTGCAGCAGCTCTGCTTGCTCAGCAAGCAATGCTACTTGGAAATAAACCTGAAATGTGACTGGGATTTTCATTTTTTCCACCAAGGTGCTTAAACATTGGCAGGATTATGGAAAAAAAGAAACAAAAAACAAAACAAAACAAAAACAAAAAACCTGTTTAGAATGAAAATTGTATCCAGTGAGCCTTCAGACACTTTGACTAACCATGCTGCCATGTAGTGCCTATCTCAACCTTATGAGGACTGCTTCCTCTGATATATTATTACAAACAGAGGAATTAGTTGTTGAACTGGACATTCTGTTAAACTGAGCCCTTATAATCTTTCTTTGAACAGATTAATGACAAATCTAAGCAAAAACAATTTGTCTGACAGAAAAGTTATGCCTACTTTTGAAAGAGGTGAATTTTGCATGGGCCAGATTTTTCGTCTGTCTGCCTGTTTTGCCTCAATATGATGCAAAACCTGTCAATTTGCCCAAGGGGTTACAGAACCAGACTCATTTGAAGAGTTTGACTGAGTTTCCCTTGGATCTTAGAGATCTGTTTGACTCTACTCTTCCTCCTCATTCCCCCCTGCCTCACCCAAGAAAGCATATTTAGAGTGATCCCAGTCTTGCTTCCACAAACTAAATGCTTATAAGAACGCCACCCTGTAAATAATGATTCTTCCCCCTTGTGCAGTTTCTCACAAAATCACTAGTTGTGATATTTTCAGTAAATATTTTGCAAATCCAACAGATGCATGGCCAGTTTGTATTATTGCTGAGGGGAGAACTAAGCTGTCTGCAGCTGCTGGCAGGGAGAGCGAGGAAAGCAGAGGTCTGAAGCAGTGCTTGAAAATGACTCCTGTCACTTTTGGCATGAATTCAGGGTACAGTAGTGCTGCACTTGGGATGTGACATTGCCTGTTTTCTGGGTCTTGAGGTCTTCCATTTCACCTCATGCTGCCTCAGCAATTATGAGTCAGCCACTGTAGTTTGTTGCAGTAGCAAAGAGACACTGCTCGGCACTATCTGTTTAACATCCTGTTCTTCTTTGCCCCAATCCCCTGTTATTTGTTTAAGGAGATGCTCTGGAGAGCACCTGGGGACATACAGCTTTTGAAACACTGTCAATGAATTGAAGACATGGTTCCTCATAGGAGATTGTTCATCTGTCTAACTTTGAGTGGTGATGGCAGAGGATGCATTATTCGTGTGCATTACAGAGCACAGAGGAAGGTGAGTGCGTTTTGGAGGAACTGTGAGGGAATTTCAGACAGTAAGACCATGTCATTTATTTTAGGAAAGTATAACTCAGGGAGAGGGCTTTTCTTGCCACTGCTCTTCCTGTAGTGACAATAGAATGGAATGGAATAGCTGGAAAGGACTTTCAAAGACAATCCCGTCCCGCTTCCTGCCCACTTCAGAGCTAACCAAAAGGTAAATCTTGTTCTTGAGGGCATTGTTCAAATGACTCTTGAGTACTGACAGGCATGGGGCATCAACCACCTCTCTAGGAAGCCTGTTTCAGGATTTGACCACCCTCATAGTAAAGAAATGTTTCCCAATGACCATCTGACCTTCCTTGGTGCAGATTAGTATTGTTCTTGTCCTGCCATTGGTGACCGAGAGCAGCTCCCTCTCTTTCCCCTCCTCAGATAGTTGCATAAATAAATAATCTGTATAGCAAATGACTCTTCTTATTCACATTCACCTTCATTGTTAACACCAGATCTTTGCATCACATACACTTACACTACCTTATGTATTACGTTCATGATGGAAAACAAAGCAGGCTGCCTAGTGAAGAGATGTCCTTGTGCTGTGCCACAGAAATTCCCGTGTAAAGCTCTGTTAGTTATTTCAGCCCCAGCACCTCTTCGAGCCCTGTAGGCAGCGCTCAGCCTCTCTTGGTGACCTCCTTGTATTTGTGTGCAGCTGTCAGAGCAACATCCAGGGTTATACATGGGGCACAGCAGTATCTTAACAGCAGAAAAACACTCCTCCCATTGAAGTCTTTGCAACACCTTTAACTGAGGTGGAGCTGTGCTTCAGTGAGCAGCATCTGCACATCTAACTTCTGCCACACCACTGCAGGCAAGGTAAGAGGGGCATGCCACACTGCAATTTTTCCTGTTTGGAGCATCAGAGCCTTGGTCTGCTTTTGAAAAGAAAAGACCTGTGGGCACATTTTAGTCTGGTTCAGCAGCCAGGCCCAAAGACTCTGTATATTCACTCACAGCAGCAAACCAGCTCTTTTATTTTTCATTCTGAGCCTTGAAATAGTAGCAACCTCTCATTTAATTTCCCTGGCAACTGTATAGAAGGGAATAGAGTATTCCCTGGCATAGATATGCAGAGCAGTAACTGAACCTCATAATGAGCAATTTCAAAATATCATTTCCCACTGCAGGATATTTTTTGCTCAGTTCTCCCACAAAACCCTGCCCACGGTCAACTGTTTTTATACTCTCCCATTTGTTCCCCCACAGGTTCCCAAACATTTGATTACCACTCTGGTCAGACCTACTGATCCGCTGCAGCTGTTTTGTAACACCATCAACACATTGTATCCATGAACCTGAAACTTGCTGTACAGCTATGCTCTAAAAGACCTTTGAGTCAAAAGCACACAGAGCTTTACTCTTTCTCCTTGCATTTGTTGCTGTGGAGATAGGCCTCTTCTCCCAGGTAACTAGTGACAGAATGAGAGGTAATGGCCTTAAGTTGCACCAGGGGAAGTTCAGGTTAGATATTAGGAAAATTTTCTTCTCAGGAAGAATTTTAAAGCATTGGAACAGGCTGCCCAGGAAAGTGATAGAGGCACCAGCCCTGGAGGTTTTCAAGAAAAGGGTAGCACTTGGAGACATCGTTTAGTGGGCATGGTGGTGATGCGAGGACGGTTGGACTAGATGATCTTAGAGGTCTATTCCAGCCTGAACGTTTCTATGATTCTATGATTTCCCCTTTTACCCATGTGATTCAAATAACAGTGTCTATTTTCTCACCAGAGATCATGAAAGATTTCTCACTTGACACTGACTCTTAGCCATTGGTTCCCACTGTGATATTTCCCTATCACCATGAAGCATTCCACGGAAGCTAATGGTTTCTCCTTCTGAGGGAACCTGGTCATGAAATCCCTCACAATGTGTTGAAGACAGCAGTACGTGAGAAGTTGTAGTGTTCTCCTATAAGGAATCTGTAGCTCCTGAAGTCTGAGGTAAGCTTGAGATGCAAGGCTTTGGTATCTTCTTGAAGTCAAGATTGCCTCATGAACACCACCAGCCAAACGAAAAAGCATGCTGGTTGCTGCGCTGCCTTCCCTAGAGTTACATCATTAACCTTACCCAGTGTTAGCTTTTACATCATTTTTCCCCTTTCCTGCTGTAGATGTGGGTTTTTCTCACTTGTCTCAGCCTGCAGAAAATTTGAATTCACTTATTATTGTAGGAAAAATATATTTCCACTATATTTTGTTAAGATACTGCTCAGTTACTTCAAGAATGTATACCGCTCCTCTTACTGATTAACAATAATTGTTTAATCTGCAACAAATGCTGAGACACCCAGCAGCTCCTACACTGTCTGCCTTAAAGCACAGCTCTCAGTTGTTGTCCCAGCCTGAAGGCAGCAGTGCAGTAGCACTGGAAATTCTACCCACTTGGCTATGGATGCAGTGATCCAGGCCCTGGGCTGGGGCAGAAAGAGGCTGAAAGCAGATGGTACTGTGCATGTTGCTGAGAATCATGGTTTTTCTTCCAGTGCAGCCCCTGCTGAAGGATAGGCTTGGACAATAATTCTGTGACTGCTCTCCGTATCCACTCTTACCTCAAAAGAGAGGTCTGACACTAGGGTGGTCCTGCTACTAAAACTGACAGTTTTGTTTTGTGCCAAAGCAAGGCTACATAGAACATGTATCTCAGGATTATCAAACAGCATGGTGAAATGAAATTGGACCGATACAACTGGCATACCACACACACTTATCCATCTGTATAAATAAAGAGTGCTTCCTGGTTTCTTCTCCAGACATGTCACCATGAAAAAAAAAACCACTAGAGAAATTCATTTTTTCTCACATACGCCTCAGTAAATGGGTTCTGACCAGTGTCATGCACCCACCCAACAGGAAGGCACCTGGGCATTGATATGCCACATGGACAGTGCTCACCTATCAGCACAAAATCACCAAAAGGCAGAGCCAGAGAAGGAACTCCTACTCCATGTCAAAAGTATTGAGCTGTCAATACCATCTTTGCAAACAGATCTGACTGCCTTTTGCCTTGGTGAGACCAAGTCAATTATCTACACGCAACACCTCACCAGCCTTCTTCCCTCCTTTTTTTTTGTTGCTCGTCTGACACTTACCTTCTGCCTTCACCGTATAAACTTGCCATTGTTATTAATGTCTTGCTCCTTGTTCCTTCCTGGCTTTACTTTATTGTTATTAATGTCTTGCTCCTTGTTCCTTCCTGGCTTTACTTTATATGGAAAGAAGAGAGGAGCTGCCCCCTTGAAAAGTAATATATGTTATTGCTATGAGGGAAAGAAAGCTCCACAGCTCCTGGGCTGCAATCTGTGCAGAGGAGCTGCACTCCCCACGTTGCCACCGTGCTTCTTGGAGAGTCAGACAAGGCAGCCAGAGTCCTCAGGATACCCGCACCACACGAGCTGCAAAACCTGGGAAAGTGTGTCAGGAATCTCCCAATACATAAGGCAGATAACTGTATTACAGCAATAAAATCCTTCTCTGGGCTCATTCTGCTTGTAGGTGACAGGTTCGGATACAGCCCTTTGATTTAGTGCATATGTGTCTAAGTGCAGTGCCAGAGAAATGCTACATATACCAGAAATTGTGCTAATACCTGGTGTATCTGACTGCCTGTGAAAGAAAAAGCAGAGGTATCCCGGATTTGGACTGCTGTGAGATACACACGGCTCCATGTATTGGATGGGCTGAGTCCAGAAAAGAATCTCAGAGCACAGGGCAATGTGGATGAAATGTCAAAAAGATATTAACATATTGGGAAACTGAGAAAGCAGGAAGTTTTATATTTACTCTGTTGAAAAAGTTGTTATGACAGCTCAGATGTATGTCTAGGCTATGTTGCGTGACTGTAAAAGACATTACTTTATTGTTGAGACTGAAAATCAGCCAAGAAAGGCTCGTTTCTATATACCTTACCAAAGCAGGATGTAACAATTGGTGCACGAATCATCAGAAATGCTAAATTCTGCTGAAGCAGCTGAAGTTATGGCTCCATTGACCTCTATTCTGCTGCAATGATTGCTAGTGCCCCCTTCTTTCTTTTCATGTTTGTTTCTCTCTCCTACACTGTACTTCCCTCATCTGTTGTGTCTGGCACAACTGGTTGTACAGCCATGCAATAGACTACATCAGAGAGATTATTTGTCTGAAAGCCAGCTTGTATTTACCTGGCCATGTTCCTTTTCAGCCAAAGCAAAACACTGACTTGGTACATGATCTGGATGCACAAACCCTCGCACCAGCACGATGAAAGAGGCATTAAGTTGGGAAGGAGCCACCAGCAGAATGTAGGGTGTTGTGTAAACCTCAGCTGCACTGCTCTCAAAAGCAAGGAAACTATTTGTGCAACATCTCTAGTCTCTGAAACCATGATTAATTGTAACACTGTCCCAGCACATGATCATGAGTCTGTAGTTCAAATCAACATGTACTGAGAGATGCTAATGGTCCCTGCCCCAGGGCCTTGCTTCTCTTGCTATATTGGTAATTATCTCTGAAGTTATTATGCCATAAATAAGTAACGTATGCAAATTCATGTATGTTCAGAGGGTGATGTAATCTGTCAATTTGTATTCACTTGCTGAAACATTAAGACCAGCAGCAGCCATCTGGCCAGATGGGGTCTTACAAAAGCATCATTATGTTTCCAAATTGAAGTAAAAATAGACAAACCTCCCATACTGCAGGATCGTGCCATAATCAAATCAAGAAGAGAAAGGATAGAGGTGAGGGAAAAAGGCATAAAGTAACTCATTATTTCAGACCCAGCTCTCTGCAAGGCTTCCCCTTTGTTATGGGCTGTCAAGTCCATCCTTGCAACTGACCTTTTCCTGCAGCACCAGCCACAGTGAGCGTTTGTTCCTCTGTCAGGCTGCAAGGGCTGTCAGTGGGGACATCAGCCCAAAGTAAAGTTCTCCCAGTGGAAGTCCTTTCCTTCAAAGATGGGGAAGAAGGTGCTTGACCACCAAGATTTCCCTGAACCTACAGCACCACAGAAGTAGGTAAGCACTCCTGTGCATTTGCCTGCACCTACTTACTGACTTGATTTCCAAGGAGTTTTGCCACAGCTGTTGGCCTCTACTGTAGAAGATATCCTACAGTCTTGTGTCGTTCTGTGCTTCAGCCCCCTTTTTCCACCTTCATCTCAAAGACCTCCATCAGATGCATTTAGAGCAGTACTTTGGCCACTCTTCTACTTTGTGTGTTAGTTGTAGCCCTTTGACAAAGTGCTGTTCTGCACCACTGGACAATAGATGAAAAGACAGAAATGCAGTAGGAGAAGTGTATGTGACTCTCTGTAAGTAGCATGCTTCTTATGGGGCTTTGCTCCCACAGGTAATCTAGTGATTTTGCACCCCTGGTACTCCAGGCCAGCTGTCTATCATGCACCTATCCAAATCAACTTAAGTAAAATATGGATGGACAGCACTGCTAGTGAAAACAGCAAAAATTACAAGGTAACTCAAAGATACTCATATCCCTGTGTTAATCAGGTTAGATGTTATTTTGGGTTTAAAATTTCTACTTCTAAAAAGACAGTTAATTGAGATTTTGTATGTTGTTTTTCCAGTTGATGTTTGTCAACAGAGAGAAATGGGTTGGCACAGGAAGTGTCAGTGACATAACAGGTCTATTCCACATCCAGAGCTCTCTGCCTTCGGTACTAGCTTTGAATTAACCACAAAAGCAGTAAATTTCAACACCATAAAGAGTGATGGGCTAGAATAATACACATGTACAGGATTATGCTTTCAAAGGAGAAGAAATGCAGGTGCTGTGTTTTCTTTAAAGAATGACCTAGTGATGCTGTGGCCATGGGAGCAGGCGGGCTGCTCTGCTGCAGTCCAGCTGAGAACCTCATTACCCATCTTTTGAAATATTTCAGCTGCAGAAGAGATACACTTATGTAACATGTGCTTTGGACAAATAAAACTACTTTTAAAGAGAAGTGCTCTGTAGTTCCTGCTGCTGCTTAATCCTCACTGTTACAACTTGCTCTTTACCTATGAAGTGTGAGCCATAGTAATATTAAAAGCAAAAAGAATGTTGGTCTTGCAGGGCCTCCTCCGGAGTGGGCAGATTTCAGATCAGCCCAGAGCCGAGGGCTTGCCTTCACTGCATCAGATAAAGCTGTGAGATCTGGCTGCTATGTTGGATAAAGCTTTTGTCAGAAATGAGACTATTTGTTATTTTTATGTCTCCAGCAATGTGCCTAAATGTGCTTCATACAACACCACGGCATTGCTGCAGAAGACTGAAATCTTCAGTCAGGTCACAACACAGTTTCTGGTGGATGGACCACCAGCATGGGCATCTAGGCAGGAAACTGCCAACACCTCCTGTGATCTCACGCTGCGGATAAGATAACTACTGTAACTGCTCTTTGGGAATCTTTAATGCACTGCAGGGAAGGAAAGCATGAGGTCTGGCAGGTGGGATAGGCCTGATGCAGCAAAGTGCTTGTGTGTCGCTGACATCAACAGGACTGCTTAGGGTCTTAATTGCCTTGCTGAATCCAAGCCAAAGCGGAAAAAAAGTGAGATGGTAAGACTATTTAGCCTGAAACATTTGGATCCTTTATTGATAGGTTGATTCTCCCCAACAATTCAGGGTGGTTTAGAAAAGCTTCAAAGGAAGCGTGTGCCTTACTTTCTGGCCCCAATTTAGCACACATTTTGGTGCCTGTGTGACATAATTTGTGTGGATAGTGCCATTTGTTTAGGAACAGAAAGATATGAGTGAAGTGCCACAATGGGCTGTTTGCAGGTCAGGGCTGCATTTTAATATCTACAGCATTTCTGCTAAGGTTTTACAACTGCTAGAGATATCTGGATCTAACACTAAAATATTCTTTACCACAACCTGTGTACCTGTGAGTATTCTTATGCCAGAATACTTATTCTGAACCTCTTTAGAAGAAGGGACAATATGTTCAGCAAGTTATAAAATATTTTTAATAGAAAATAAACATCAGACAAGTAAAAGTTAACTTGAAATAATGTTGTTTGTTTTTTTCTCACTGGTTAGTCAGAACCCATAAAGAATGGCTGCACTTGTCCTAATTAATGGCCCATTTTCAGAGAGGCTTTTAATTAACAGCTGACATTTAAGCAGCACTACAATATGATGTGCAATTATCACCTGGCCTACTTCTGTGTGATTCAAATGCTCTTGGAGAAAAAGGTACAATGGCTATTTTAATGAAATTTTATAGAACACAGTGGTGAGAGACAACTGAGAAAAAGAGAGGAAATAGAGCCAGATTGTCGGAGAGGCTTAGGGTGGCCTTTTCCAGTACAATTTATCTGGACTGGTTGCCCTTCAGAGATACTCACACATTTCCCAGCTTGGCCCCTGGGCACGTATTTCTAATCCACTCCAACTCCTCAAATTCTCTATGCCATGTCCATCACGGAGGAAAATAACACAACTGAGCCCATTTGACAGCTTGGTGCTGCTAAGGCAGGACAGACTTCTGCCAGAAGTTTCCTCTGTCTTTGCTCCCCTTGTTGGCATTCCTGAGACTTGCCTACCAGCAACACAGTCTGGTTCAATTCATGAGCCCTGGGAACAAAACAAAAATGAATTGTACTAGAGCAGTTTACTGCTTGTGGGTGAGCTCAGCTGGCTGTGCAGCCACCCTCACTCCAAGAAAGAAGAGGTAAGAACCATGGGACCACTGCTGCTATGCATGGGCAAGGTGCTCATTTAAGCTGTACTGTAGACTGAGCTATGTTGTGAAATAAGAGCTTGTACAGGAAAGTAGAACACACACAAGCATATTTTTGTATTGTATACACTTTGTGCCAGAAAATGAATGTCCAACCAAATGATGGGACTGGTAGCAGAGTAAGGTGTGACCAGGTGGCAGGGGCCTCCTGGCCCTATGGCAGCAGCCACACCAAGCCCACTCCTGCAGCACTGAGCTGTAATCAGAGGACTCTGGGGAGCAAGAACTTGCTTCATCCTGCCTCTTTAAACTGCTCTATATTGCATGCAAGAAGTTAAAGGAGGCATTAAGGTTTAAATACATCAATATTTGCTGGGTCACCAAGATACTGAGCAAACACTGAGCTGTGGCCATGCTGAACCTCTCCCCTACTCTCTGGCCTGATGAATATTTAATTATGCTACAGCAAGTGAAATAGCTTTTGCATGGATGCCTGGTTAACCCAGGCACACCATGGCCTGGTGATCAGAGAAACAAGCTTGTTTTCCTGGGCAGAAGAGGGCCTTCAATACTGAATCAACACATAATGGGATGGTAGGGAGCTACCCAGGAAGAGCTGAGCTCTTTGTACACATGTCCAGTGGCAGCATCTTAGATGGGAAACAACCCCAGCCGTGAGTGCTGATGGCTTTGGTTCATGGCAGGGACAGGCTGACACACAAGTGACTGATTAGGTTACAGTCCTGAGGTATGCACAGTGACTGTGCTGCCCCCAACCAGCCCTGATCCAACGAAATCAAACCAAATTTAACTTGGCATGCAGAGCTCCGTTTAGAAAGCTGCGACAGCTCAGGGGTATTTCAGAGATGTGCGGTGGGGACAGGAGAGACAGCTGGGGTGGCAGTCTTGTTAGCCAGCCTGATATAAACTCTCCTTGTGAGTTGAGGCTGTCAGGCACCAATAGGATTTGAGAGCCTCCAGCGTTAGGCAGCTGATCAGTGAGGAGAAACAGAGTATCATGATTTCAGATTTAGAAATTTAAATTTTAGTAAGATTTACAAAATACAGTGTGGGTACCCAAGCTATTTTTGTGGATCTAGTCTTTGAAGTGTATGCTAGGTCATTGGCCTGTTATTTTTTCCAAGCAAAGTTGATGATGTTTTCATCCTAAACATTACAGTTAAGGGACTATTTATTAGTTGACCATGGGGTTATGTGTCAGTTAGTATCTAAAAACTCCTGAGATGTCATTGGTTTGTTCAATGATTCTGAAAGGAGCTTGTAAAAATAGATCCATGGAGCTCTGTATATATTGGAATTCAATATTTCAGTCTGGTAGCCTTGAGTCTAAGGGCGAGGCTTTATTCTTTCAGCCAGTACACAGCCATCAGCTATAATGGAGTTGCAGTGGGGTCAGTGATGGGAAACAAGAACATAATCAATAATTCAGGTGATGACCTGACCTTCCTATGGCTTAGCAATAAAAGGAGAAAGTGTCCCTGAAATTAGTGGGATTTTTTGAGTAAGAATGAGAAACCATTTGCAGTTTATCTTTTTTCTCTCTCTCTCTTTTTTTTTTTCTTATGGTACAACAAAGCATGCAGGAACTAGTGTCACTATCCTGCTGGTGGAATTCTCAACATTTAAGGAATCAAAAGAGGATCCTATTAGTCTGTTTTCCTACAGTCCTCATTCCACAGTTGTAATATAACCTTTTCCAGTCATCACAATACACATGCCACATTAGAACTGCAACAAGAGTGAGACAAACTATGAAATTTAATGTCAGGCTTGTGCTCCTTTCTCCAAGCACTGCTAGGTGGCAATATGTTCCCTAGAAAACCGCCAGCTTCCTTCCAGGCACCGCTCTGCCGTGATCAGGACAGCCTGGGCATTGCTTCACCTAGGGGGAGAAGGCCTTGGAGCAGGGCATGCTGAAGGCTGCTTCCTTGCCACAGATGTCTAATTTGGGACTGAGGATTATCAGAAAGAAATGCAGGACTGAATCCTGCTGGAAAAATCTCTCCTCTGCGAACAGGAGAGGAAACATTCTTTACACTGAATTAAGAGCCAAGCTTGCCTGGGGCAGTATTTGTATACTGGGAATGCTGTCACAAGTAAATGAATCCCTCTGTTGTATGAAGATATTGCCACTCGGGTCTGGAATATTTCATATTCCCACAGGATTCTCTTAACATTAAAATTAAAAGTATCTGTTCAGAGTGCAAAGATTTTGTTTCTTCCCAGTGTATGACTAATTGAAATACTTTGCATGTTTAATCATAATATTTAATCAACTAGACCAACTATAGGACATTTCTACTGACAGTTGGGTTGAAAAACACCTTTAATAAAGGTGGAGAAGCATTTCCAAGCGTGTTTTTTTCACCCGTGCTACAAATACTTAAGTGAGCCATCTCACACATGTACGTTAACAGTAAAGGCCGGCTGGCATCTGCATTTCGCTTTGAATACACCTGATCTGCGCTGGAAGAAGCATTTACGTTCCTGGGTCTGCTTCCCCTAGCAGGCCTCAGCTCCGTGGTGCGGGCTCTTGGGGAGCGGCACCGGTTCCCGGCGGGGCCGCTTTCCCCGCAGCACCGCCCGCCCGTCCGGCAGAGGGAGGGGAACGGCGGGGCTGTGCCGTGCCGTGGGCAGGTCAGTTCCCGCCTCGGATTGTGGGGCGAGCAGGAGCTCCGCGGGGTGCCGGGCTCGGGGCGGCGGCTGGGGGCCGGCCGTGCGAGAGGGGCAGCTCCCCGCGGCGCCGCAGCCGGGCGGTGGGCCGGACTGAAGAAGCCTGGGCGCAGGCTGTGTACCCTCCTCGTTACTAGGCCGGTGCGAGGCTGGCGGCGTCTCTGCCTGAATTCTGCGCTGATCGGGGTTGGGGATCCCACCGCTTGCTCAGCTTCAGCCTGGAGATCTCTGGTGTTATTCTGCGAGGAGCTGCCGCCCCCTCCGGCCCTGCTCGGCACGGAGCTGGGCTGCAGGGCTTCTTTCCCTTCGATCTTGGTTTCATAGAAGGAAAACATATCCGTGCCAGAAATGCTTGCTTTGATCAGCTCTAGTGCTGCAGTGGTTTGCGGCTAGATTAGTTCATCTTCGTGCTTTTTATGGTTTAGGGTTTGTTGATTCAAAAGCTGGTTCTGGTCATTTCTGTGCCTGTGAGGCATTGCATCTGTTCATCTAGTGGTGTCCAAAGCACACCCAGTGGACTCTGAGCTTTGTGTGAGGTTGAAATCTGTGTTCTGACTGCTGCATGGGGTCCTTTGCTAACAGAGGCAAATAAAACCTCTTCACATCAAGGCATTAGAAGTAAGGCATCTGCGGGCCTATTGGAGAAGGTGAGGGATTCTTGCTCTCACTCTCTACTGCGAAATTCAGTCCACATACTTACCCTGTGAACAAACCCAAGTGCTATTGTGTAATAGCATGTATATTTATGGAAGGGCTTCTTTTATCAGATTGTTTCCTATCCTTGCAAGCCATTATTTTTCACTGAACCTCGGATAAGTGTGATTGGTTTACTGAATCTTAAAAGTAATTGAAACCTGATTAAAAGAGAGCATAATTGCTTAGGAATGGAGAGACGATTCAAGTCTAAACCTTAGCCTGCAGGGACCATTAAAAATATAATACTAAGCAGAGAACAAATGGCTTGAAAGTCACACAACTTGTCATCCCCCAAATTGAGCTGTTCAGCAACAAGGGAAAAACAAGGGGAAAAAGAGGTAGAAAGAGAAAAGAGTAAGAGAATGTGTAAAAAAGAAGAGGCATAAAGGGTAAGCCAGACTGAAACCAAAACCATAGATAATTTAACTTGCGATGTTGAAAGGCATTTTCCAAAATGTATTTTGTGTAGATGATTTGAAGCAACTTCAGTTAGTTTGGCCATCTCAGTTCTTGTTCTCTCAGCTTTTGGAAAGGTGAACATTGTTTCTAATGTTGACATGGGGAAATGGGGAGACCCAAATCCGTTGTTCTTTTCTCAGTAGTACTTTAACAGCTAAAAAAACCTCATCTTTTATAGGCTATTTCTAATGCCCAGTCTTAGAGGAATTACAAAGCTCTTAAAGAGTCTTTGCATGGAACTGAAGGGATTATTGATCCTGCCTCATTTGTCTAGCATGTAGGTACCAAAGACAATATACTAAAAATCTGAACAGGGTTCAGCAAGTTTGAGAGCTACAAAGCCTTGCGAAAGGTATGAGCCTTAGGTAGCTGCTTTTGACTTTAGTAGGAGTTCCTACTTTGTCTAGAAATGCCATAATGAGGTGCTTTTCTCTTCTTGAGGCAGTAGAATATCCCAAGATTCTTTTCTATGTTTCTAAGTTATGTTTTGTTGGTTGGTTTTGTGCTACTGCTCCCATAGCCTGCTCAAGATCTGCTTGCTGCTTTCTTCTATCAGAATTAAGCCAGCTGGAGAGGTTACTGCCCTCAGCTTGCCTCAGCTGGTAGTTATTGGAATGGGAGGAACCTGCCAGGTGAGGTGCTCAAGTAAACCTGACCACACATTGCTGAAGGAAAGAAGCATGGTGCATGAGCAGATGGGGTAGATGGAGGTTCAATAACCTTCAGATGAGAGGTTGTGACAACAGTTGGTACCAGTGGCCTGTTCAGCCACCTTCACCTCTCTTGCATCTGAAACCAGGGTTCTGTGACTTCTCTTCACTATCAGGCCTATGCCCTGGTTTTAATTTTTACCTAGGCTGGCCTTCTTGAATCTTGCAGTTTCTGAATTCCGTTCCTCTGTTCAGCATTGGATGTTTCCCTTTGTCTTTTCCCCCCTGACACTCACTAACCACTGTCATCAATTTCAGTCAGTTGATGTTTATGATTATCACTCTTTTTGTACAAATGGACTATTGTCATGCTCTGGTTATATTTTTCCTTTGCTCTCTGCTCTTTTGTCTGCTTTCACACTGTAGAGGCCGTCGTGCTGGTCCTCGGCACTGGGTCACCACTTGTTTTCATTTTTTAGCCAGTCACTGTGGGAAGCTGGTGAAGCATCCAGCAGTCATGCTCACTGCATCCTGGTACAGATGGATACCTTCCACACTGACTGGTGACGCACGCGTACGTTGAGCCATGAGTCATCTCACAATCATCTTCAGTTTATCTCTTCTATCCCTTTCTCCATGCCCCATCTTCACACTTCTGTGCTTGTCACTGAAATTACAGATGTTGGAGGTCTTTGTCAAGTTCTGTGCTTCTTGAACTGTCAGCTACCTTTCAAGTGTTTGGCAGCGTCACATAAGTGCCTTTATAATGCTCTTTTGTTACACCATTAAAATATTTTCTTTCTCTTTAGATTTCTTTTGTGGATTTTGTATGTTATATCCCTTTCTTTTCTGCTGTACTTTATCTCAGGATGCTTTTATCCAAGACCAACAATTCAGCTGATGTCTTTTTGCGGATGACACATGGGTCTGTAGCTGCACTTCATATCTGTTGTCTCCTGCCCCAAAGCATGGGCATCTTTATTTCTCTGATCTCCCACAGGTGCCCAGTAAGATCTGTATGGTGAAAACACATCCCTGTATCCTTTCTCCCCATTTTCTTTTTTTCCTGATTTGTGTCAGTAATTCAGGCGCTATTTTTGAGTTGGAGTTTCCCCTGATTGCATATTTTAATTTGCAGATTATTTCTGTGTAGCTGCTCTATGATGCATGCAGCTCAGTTTCTCCTCTGGGCTCCCAACAGCCAGTTCTCTGGTTTGTTCACAGGATTGTAGGGGTTGGAAGGGACCTCTAGAAATCATCTGGTCCAGCCCTTTTAAAGCAGTTTCCCTACAACAGGTTACATACAACACCTCATTGAGGTGATTTTGAATATCTCTAGAGAATGACACTCCACAGCCTCTCTGGGTTGCCTGTGCCAGTGCTCTGTCACCCTCATAGGAAAGTTATTCCTTGTATTCTTCCCATGTTCCAGTTTGTGTCCATTGCCCCTTGTTCCATCGCTGGGCACCATCGAAAAGAGCCTGGTCCTATCCACTTGACTCCTGCCCTCTAGGTATTTACAAGCATTGATAAGATTCCCCCTCAGTCTTCTGCTCTCCAGACTGAACAGTCCCAGGTCTGTCAGCCTTTCCTCATAAAGGAGGTGCTCCAGGCCCCTCATCGTCTTTGTGGCCCTCTGCTGGACTCTCTAAGCTCTCTGTCTTGAACTGGGGAGCCCAGAACTGGACACAGTACTCCAGATGTGGCCTCACCAGGGCAGAGTAGAGGAGGAGGATTACCTCCCTCAGCCTGCTGGCCACACTCTTTTTAATGCACTCCAGGAAACCGTTGGCTTCATGGCCACAAGGGCACACTGCTGGTTCCTGGCCAACCTGTCATCCACCAGGACACCTAGGTCCTTCTCTGCAGAGCTCCTTTCCAGCAAGCCAGCCCGTAGCCTGTGCCTGATGCATGTGGTTATTCCTCTCCAGATGTAGGGCTATGCACTTGCCCTTGTCAAACCTCATCAGGATTTTTTCCACCCATCTTTCCAGTCTGTCCAGGTCTTGCTGAATGGCAGTACAGCCTTCTGGTTTGTCAGTCATTCCTTCCAGCTTTGTATCCTCAGCAAACCTGCTGAGAGCGTATTCTCTCTCTTCATCCAGGTCATTGATGAAGATATTCCGCCCAAGTGTTTGCTAGGTATATCTCCTATCCACTGCTTTGGCCAGCCAAATTCATGCTCTCTGGCCATTCCAGATGGCAGTGCTGACTGAGGTTGCTGTTTGATGTCATGCGTTTTTAGAGGAAAACTAGCTATTGCAAGAGAATAGTGGTATTTGGCAAGGACAAATATACTTGCTTGAGCACTGGGGTTTAGGGGTTTATTATTTTCTCAGATAATCTGCTTAACTAGGGAATGTTTATGGTTTATTTATGGTAATTTTTTTTTTATAAACATCATGAGAGCTGAATTTTAACTAAACAGTTACCAGGTGTTTCCAGAAGGCCTCTGATAGATAGATAGATGGATATAAAATAAATACATGAACAAAAAATATAAAATGCATATCTATGTATAGATGTGTGTGTCACTCCTGTACATTGTGTATCATTTCTACGATACTGAGTTGTTGACTTCCAGCATGTTTGTATTAATCCATGATCTTCTAGTCCATGGGTAAGTGTATTAAAAAATCTTTTAAGTACTATCTAGGACATAAACTGTTGCTTTATGTGACAGGTACAAAAACTGGTTACTGAAGTAGCTGAAGGTTGTGGAATGTGTAACTCTTGATATCCGTCCTCCTGGCTTGTCTGTTCATTGTTATCATTGATATGTTAAAGCTCTAGCAGTTTTTACAAACTGAAAGTTGGTAATTGTCCGTAGTGTACTGTGTTGTCAGAAAGATGATAGTTGTAAAATCATGCATAAATTTTGTGTGCTGCAGATGTGAATGGATATAGCATGTCTGCCTTTCTAAAATTAGACAAAGACTTCATTTCTGTAAATGTATCTAAATAGACAATTATATTAAACTGAAAATTTTATTGTAATATATCTTGGCTTGTCCTGCAGCATTGTGCTGGTTAGTACAATTTACCCTTGCACTCCCTTCATTTGCACTTCAAAAAGTCCATCTCAGTCATGTGGATTGTGAGTGCTCCATACTTAGTGAAATTTTGAATGTTGTCTATCGGAGATCAGCAGAAATTCCTTTAGTTTGAGAGCTCTGAAGCTTAAATATCACGCTTTTCCTGAGTGATTAACTTTCTCAGACGGAGTTGTTAGAATAATCCTGTATTTATTAGAAAAGTGGTGGGTACTGCCCAGTGCTGTAAGAGATGGGTTTAAAAAGAGTAATTCAGTGATAATACCTTGCATGAGTCATTAATCATGAGTCACGATCAGCATGCAGTGATGTCCAATTTGTTTTTTAGTCCGACACTTGCTGATGCTCTTTATTACCATAGTGATAATATTTAAGAGCTGTTCATGCATATAACCACACAGTTAGAAATGACAGACTTGGTTTTTTTTGGTGGAATAAAATTTCTGTATCTTAAGCCTGCTTTACTTTGTACTTTCTTTGCCAAGTAAAATCTGGGTAGTATAAAAGTGATCAAACAATTGTGAGTTGTCAGGGACTTGGGTTAAGAACAGACTTTTCCCACCTTTTAATTTTTTTTCTATTTTTGTTGTTGTTTCAAGCCAATTATTGTGGTTTTCCCAATAATTAAATCTAGTCTTTCCTCTTGGGAAGATTTGTATTCATTAAAAATAGGGAACTAATTGCTTTGTGTTGAGTCAAGTGTAGTACAAACTACAGTTTACAACAGCCTGCACCCATCCATGTTCATAGTGTTTGTTCTCTCTGGTGCAAAAACTGGTAGCTGGGTGGGAGTTCTATTGCATGCATGTGTATGTTGGAGAATGAAGTTTTAGAGCAACACTTTATTTTCAGTGCTTTATTTGGATTGCCATAAATCAAAGCTGAGTGAATTAACAGAGCTTGTCACCTTATTTCCTTATGTACTTGATTTATTTATTTATTTATTTATTTAGTGTTCTGGCTCCTTGCTGTGTTAAATGAGTGAAACATGGAAGGCTGTTTCTCTTCTGAGTGCCTGAATAGAAAAAAGAAGAATTTGGCTACAAAATTGGCTCTGATAACCTGTTTTCACTCTTAAATAAAATTTTTAAAGAAGCAATTTTAGAAGCTGTGAAGGTGATGGCTGAGGAGCTGCAAATATTATTAGCATATGCTTAGATACAGAGCAGGAGGTTGACGTTATTTGTGGAATAATTCATCTTGTATTCAATCAGATTTTATCTTTATTACATTTTAATTAGCTTTATTAGCTTACACATGAGTATGCAGAAGTTGATCATGACAAATTAAAACCTTGAATTTCATAAGGAACTTAGATGAGACTTCAGAGTGTCTTATCAGATGTTAAACGATTCCCTTACCTGCTCTCATATATGTGATATTATAATATATGGCTCTGTATGGACTTTACCAGCATCTTTGTGAGATACCAGTGTGGCAGGACTAGTATGAATCTGTTGGCACGGGTGGTTCTCTTTGGAAGTTCCCCATATGACAAGATCTTCTGCATCCTGTTATATGGCAGCTGTGCAGACTCCTGCTCTGTTTAGGTGGGGATTATACCTGCCCCAACGAAAGCATTTTTCCTCTTCAGTATCCAGTGATACAAGCTAGTTGTGCACCTAACTGGATTGTTTATTTCTTTCATTATATTCTAAATTAAATGTATGTATTTAACATGTATTTGCTTGTACATGTATGTAATAATGTTCTCAACAATTTAATTATTAGCTGTCAGGTGACCTGGGCACAGCATAGAATATATCTGTCACCAAATTACGTCTCTGTTTTTGCTCTGGTTCACCTTAGAATTCATAGGGACTTCTTGCCAATTCTGGAAGAATCTTGTTTCCACCAAATATGACTGTCAGAGATGATCTTTTCCCAGTTCTCCACAAAATGAGCATGCACCATGTCTTGTGAACAGTTGTATGAATTAAAAAGGGACCAGAGGCAAAGATAGGGCTAGTCTGGCAATACAGCAAGCCTTTTTGTGTGTCCTGTGAAGGTTCTTTTACTTTACACTCTGAGTGGCTTCTAAGACCACACTTTCTTTTTTAGAGCAACTCTTCTATTCAGAATTTACCCAGTTTCTTTCAAATGACTTATAAATATCTTTTTCCATTAGAACGCTTCCCAAGTAAGTAAAGCAGAGCCAAAGATCAAGAACAATGTTGTATGATTTCCTTTTTATTTCCTAGTGTACATGATTACCTTGTAGAGTGGAGATAGTGGAGGAGTACACCATGGATGTGCTGGTTCATACAACATTATGTAGCTGTGTGGAAAGCAAGGGCTATGCTCAGTTTGTAATGCTGTTGTGCACTTCCTCCTTTGGGATACTCCTTTGATTCTGGTGCTCCGTGTTGACGTGAGATCAATTCAAAGACGAATGAGCTATTGGAATGACTGAAAAACTTAAGGCTACCAGGGCCTGTCTGCTATTACTGGTTGGGTGGAACATGACAAATGCATTAATAGAACTAGGCTACAGGGAACTGAATTCAAGAAAAGGTTTTCGGATTTTATGTTCCTCAAGCATTTCACCCAGGAAAGTATTACTGTAATAGTTGCTTGTAGAAAAACTGGAGATCCACATCCTGAAAACTGGAGGATTTGGTAGGACTTCTCCTCCAATGTAGATGTAGTTTTTTAATTTTACTTTAGTTAGCTGATTTGTTTTGGAGGGGGAAGGAGCTGAAGCATTACTGTAGAGAAAGCTGGTCTAATAGAATATACAAGTATTTTACTGCATTTCTTGAGTCTCTTCCATGTTCTGCAACAAAATATGTTTTGGATAATTTTTACAAGAAAAGATTTTAAAAGATGCTAATTGCTGTTTTAATTGCTGAAATCACCACATAAAATTCAACCTGTTAACTCTGTGGGAGTAGACTCAAGGTGAGAATTTTGTGAGTACTGTCTTTGAATAAATTTTTGTAGACCTCTGTAATGGCATCACTTTGGTATTAGTTTCTGCTGTGGTGCTTCTCTTTCTGTCAGAGGACTGAATTGGATCTCAAAGGGTAGCTTTTTTTTTTTTTTTTCCTGTTTCTTTCCAGAAATGGCAGTTTTCCTATGGAAAAACTTATTTCAGACTACAAAGGGAAGGATACTACAGCAGAGAAGGGCATCACTGTATAATGGTTCTCGTGACTATGACGAAGAATTGATAAAGAAGAAACTTCAGCAGTTTGCTGGTGGATCCATCAACCTTTCCAAGGAACACAGTGGCATTGGAATACTTACCTTGAACAACTCCCGGCTAATGAATGCCTTCACAGGTATTAATTAGTTGATGAGGATGCTGGTTGTTGCTTTTTTTTTTTCTCCTCCCCTTTGCATAAACAGAGAAAATCTGTGCCTTACCATTCTTTAGTTAAAAGAAGAAATGTTTGATTTTTAACCAGAGGTGTAGTAAATGCCCACTGTTCTGCGTGGTAGCTTTGTCTTGTACATCATAAATGTAAGAAGTTCCCAATGACACAAGAAATGTCTGACAGAACCTACCTCTCTTTTTTTCAGTGGAGATGATTCTGCTGCTGTGCTCTCTCTTTGCATTTCATTTTGCCTCTACTGCTCTGGAAACATAGTGTATTTTTACAGAGAAGGGAAGATATGATGTAGATGTATTTGTAGATGATGCAGAAACATAAAAAAACAACAATAGAAACCTGTCCTAAAATCTTATCTCTAACTTATGCTTCTTCAGTTTGGTCTTTGTTTGCCTTGCATCTAAAATACCAATGACTTGTTAATGAAAGATCAGATGAGTTGCATATTTCCAGCTGTTGAAGATGGAGAGACTTCTTAAGCATGTGCTTTTACACTAGATAATACTTAGCTATGAAAACCGTTTGTGCCATCTTGGTAACTCTTTTTTTTCTGTTCTATTTCTTGCCCAGTTCTCTCTGTTCCTTGGCTGTCAGCAAATACGTTTGCAACCCACTAGCAAAGCACAGAGCTGTTTACATGGTGAATGTCAGTCTACTCCTTCCAATGATAATTGTTAGCTGAAAGGAATAAAACCTAGCAGAACAGGAGAGTTTGTGGTAATTCCCCTAGATATCTCTGCAGTTACTCTTTTATTTCTTCTTAAAAGCTCTTCTATAAAATCATTGTCTAACTTGAGAAGATGCAACTAATAGAATTAGCATGGAGATTGTCCTTCTGAATAACTCCCTGTCAGCATGCATGTTATTATACAATCACAATTACACTGTATGCTCTTTTTCTACAGGTTTTTTTTTTCTTATTTTTAACTTAAAATAGATCTGCGCAAGGTACAGATTGTGGACTGCGCATTCATAGCTTACTTGTTGTGGTAGTTGAAAGGGGCATGAGAAATAAGAGGTAATAGAGAAAAGAGAAAAATCCCAGCCTGTTGTGGAGATTAGGTGTGATGTAAGCCAGGTTGCTTAAACTAACTTTACTTAAAACTTAACTAACTTAACTTTAAACTAAACTTAACTTAAAACTGTTTTCCTTGTTTTCTGCATGCTTGACATGAGAGTCTCAGAACTGATCTGTGGAAGTGTTGAGCAGTCACAACTGCTATTTAGGCCACTGTTAGCTGTGTTTTGACTGTACTGAGTGCTATATAATGTTAATGTTCTAAAATCATATCACATCTCAAATCAGACAGCCAAAAGTAGCAGATATTTTGTGCCTCAGTTAGTGTTCTGCAATGTAATCTCTTATCTATTCATATGATTGCTATGAAAATAAATTATTAGTATGCACCAATAGCTTAAATGTTCTAATAACAAACAAGAAGCGATAAAAACCCAGGAGGAAATAAATAGTTGTATTTTTGTTGTGAACCCAGATTAGAAAATGAGCCTGGGACCAGGCAGTACTGTTTTATTGTAGTATGTAGAACCCTGTAGAGAGCAGTACTTCATTTTGCTAGATCGTAGTCACAGAAATTAGCTCTGGGAGATCTTACTCTGGTGGTTCAGGAGATTACTGCTTTCTTCTACTGTGCACCTCTGCCAGAGATTTTTGTTGTTACAGCAGGGAGTGTAGAAGCAAAGTCATGCTGGCCCCTCGAATGCTGCAAATGATGATATGATGTACTAATGTACACTGCTCTTCATTTTAACATTACTGTCTGTAAGCTGTAGATACTGAGGAACTAGTAAGCAATTTATCGTTTTCTTTTTGCTGTGTATTAATACCCTTCAGGAGAAGTATGAGAAGGAATAGGATGAGCAAACTTTAAATTGCCCCAACAAGACCTGGTTGTCTTCATTTGCCAGAGCCTGTAAAATACACTACCTAAATGAAATTCTGTTGATGCTGTGTCTCATAGCTTCTTTAAAGTGGCAGATGTGAATTTATGATACACGTATGCTTCCTGTAGAAAGCTGCAAAACATCATTAAACTGTTGAGAGAAATAATCCTATTTGCTAGACGTTTATTTTACACAGCAGCTTTTTATCTCAAAGGAGAATTGTGTTTATTCTAAGCTTGAGCAACACATAGAACTGAAAATAGAACAGAATTATTGGCAAATTGCTAATGGGCGATGTGGAGGTTGTTACGCCTTTTTTCTCTTCCTAATTGGTATCTGATAGCTACCTGTTTGAAATGATCTCTTTGGAAACAAGTGTTAATAATGTCAGTTCAAGCCTAGTGGAACCAATTTCAGCAACCCAACCTCTTGCTGAACTGAAGTTGAACTTTATTTAAGAAAGAAGGAAGCTAGCCTGTACGAACTAGATAATAACAGTGATAAAGTCAATTCTAGAAAATAAATTGAAAGTATTTATTGTTAGATTATAATTAATATGCAAATGAGTGATTTATTCCAAGTAGATATAGTGCTGTGAGGAAGATGAACTTACTAGTATCATATAACGAAGAAATCAGACTGCCAGAATGAGGATTCTCTTTAATATAGTATCCTCACCATTGAATCAGATATATTGGCAGTGTCTGTTGGTGAAATAATAGTTGTTGTCAGTGTACAAAGTAATCCAAGAGGTCATCTCCCTGGAGGGGAAACACATGTTGGCCTTCTTCTCTTGTCTCCCTTGCTATTGCATGCAACTGCCTGATACAGTTCTTTTTTGTAGATATGATTTTTCACTGTTAACAGTGTTAACTGAAAAACTAGATGTTTGACTTGTAGTACTTTGTGGAAAGACTCAGTAGCTTACTGCTCTGATTATTTAGAGCACCACAAATAACGATTGTGCTGTATCTAGACTTCGGCAATGATTTGATGTCAGTCAAAATACCTTTATTATAAGAAAACTTGGGTAGTATGCAAAAAGTTGAATCCAGGGAGTTTATACCACACCTATTTAAAGAATAATGTCTACTTAATTCTTGACTTCTTCAGGAATGTTTTCAAAAAGTATCAAGACTAAGGTGGAGGTCCTTTACAGTGTGTTCATTCTTGACCTGGTGCTAACATCCTTACTTCGTAAGGAACTGCAAGGAAAACAAGCAGGAAGAAAGAATCTCCTATGTCAGTATGGCTGTTATCAGGAAATTTTAGGGCAAGAAAAGATCAGTGTGTGTAGACATATGGTCAAAAAAACATGTGTTGTAGAAGAAAGGGAAAGATTACTTGAGATATTAATCTATGGCGTACTTATATCTGAAAAAGATAGTCCTGTCCACTTACATCCTTGTCTAAGGGGAACAGAGCTCAGAGTATCATCAGCCTGTATGTAGCCTGTTTTTTGAAATTAATTTCTGTAAATATTTCTGTTAAGACTGCTTGAGAGTCATAGGCATTCAAAGAGGAAGATCTTGTAGTTAACGCTGTGTAAGTTCAGTTGGTGTGGAGGATAGGAAAAGGGGTAATGGTTTTAAACTAAAAGAGGGTGACTTAGATTAAACATTAGGAAGAAATTTTCTAATATGAGGGTAGTGAGGCAGTGGTTGCCCAGAGAAGCTGTGGTGCCCCATCCCTGGAGGTGTTCAAGGCCAGTTTGGATGGGGCCCTGGGCAGCCTGAGCTGATGGGTGGCAGGGGTCTTTGAGGTCCCTTCCAACCTGAACGATTCTGTGCTTCTATGATTCTAAGATGCTGTTGTCTAGGACTAGCTCTAGCAACATGAGTATAGAAATCCATGTCGGGAAGGACTGTGGCCTGTAAAACCCTCTGGGTTCTAGATAGGAAAGCTAGTGAGGCAGTAATTGTGTAATTGGCTGCATGATAGACTGGAAAAGTTGTCTTCACTAATTGGTCAGTTAGCAACAGTTGAACAGGTTTTAATCATATATTCATGTGAAGTAGATTAAAAACAAAGATCTGTAACTGGAAGAGAGAGCTTTTCTTGCTGAAGAATGAATTCTTTTGGATGTCAGATATTAATTCATACTTCGGCATTATGCAGGAAAAAATAAAAAGAATTGCAGGCATGGACTGTTGCAGTAATTGCTCAAATTCCATACATAGTTGATGAAGACTGCAGGTGCAGTCAAAAGTCTTTGGAAGTAGAGCATGCCAATGCAAGTTCAGGCAATTGCTTTGGGTAGCGCATAAAAATTGTTTTCACTGATCAAACTGCATTGTACCCTCAGCAGCTCATGGTAACACCTCTGAATTGTTCCTCAAGCTTCTCAATTCTATGCTTTAAATGTGAGGTTTAACAAACTGTCTCATAGCACTGATAATTTTTCCACCTTTCATCCTTTTTCCTAGTTTCTTTAGAGCAGAAATTAAGTAATCCAAATGTCATGGTTTTATGATTTTTTGTTATCAGTATGCCACATCATAACATCATGTGGTACACTGGGAATTAAAGAGCAAGAGCTAATGCTCCAGTTTCAAGAATCATCGATAATTCCAGGCTTTGTTTTTAGGCCTGTCTTCCTACCCTTTCCCTTTTTCTCCTTCCCCTTCCCGGGGTGTGGGTCCGTGGGTCCCCCCACCCCATTCGTCATGGAACTAGGCTGAAACAGCCCGTAAACCGCTGACACCAAAAAAGTCTGTTTTGTAACACAGGAGTTTAGCATAGTTATAATAGTCTGCAGTGTGAGAAAGTTCTTAAACTAATGTATAAGGGTATTATGTTTAGGCTAGAAGTAAAGAGATGGTACTATTCAGTCCCTACATTTGAAGCCTAGGGTATAATTTCCAAAGAGAGATTTTCTAGACAGATACCATAGAGGGAATAAAAGAAGCTTCAGAAATATTTTTTAAAATTGTTCTTTTAAAAGACAAAAAGTGCTTTGCTTCTATTTTCAAATCTTATTATTTTCTTGGATGGATATTTGTCACTGACAAGAGTGACTGACAAAAGAGCAACATAGTTTGCTCTTCAGCCTTTTTTTTTTTAACATATATATTTTTAAATATTTTCAGTTGAATATGCAGAGTGAAATGATGGTAGTGTTAAACTGACTAGATGAGCTGATCTGAATATACAAAAATAAATTCAGATGTCCTGAATTCATGCAATTACAAAAATAAATCAAGTACAATTTGTGTTTACCTCCTGACACTTCTTTGTTTTGCTTTGATGAGTGTAATGCAAATTGAGAATACTCTTCACAGTTCCAAGAAGTGCATTGCCGAGTAGAAGTTCATCAGTGCTTGTGTGAGGGGAGAAGGGAATTTAAGATGATGCTTTCCATTGTGTTTTTAAGCTTATAATGCATTAATGTTAATTTGATGTAGATATTGAAAAATGTAGCGTGAAACGTGCTGGTCATAATCATTTTGTTTTTAAAGTGTTGCTTTTCCCCTCTCGTAACAGGCACTATGATGCTAGAACTCCAGGAGAGAATAACTGAACTGGAAAACTGGAAGGATGGCAAAGGGCTTATCATCTGTGGTGCAGGAAACACTTTTTGTTCAGGATCTGATTTGAATGCTGTCAAAGCAATATCCAATTCCCAGGCAAGTAGTGGTAGAAAGACTTTGGAGAAAAATGAGCGTTCTGGTTTTCTGAGATCCCTTTCACTGTGGTTATGCTGTAATTGTACATGCAAGTCACAGGATGGAGCTCTTCATGGTTGAAAAAATGCTGGCAGCCCCTTTAGTCCACAACTTAAGTATTATGGTAATGGATTTATAACTGAATTTCTGTATTAAACTTCTTCAGCCTTAAAAAAAAAAAAAAAAAAAGCCTTTTCAGTTTCTCAGAACTTTACATGGTAAATTGACACATAGAATAACGTGTGCTTCAGTAGTTTCACCTTCAAAAGCAGGGAGAAGTAATCATTTCTCATATATTCTCAGGCCAAAACCAAATTTAGGTAGCATGGCTGCTGTTACAAGAGCATTTCAATTTTGTCAGTGAAGTGTCTGGACCTGAATAAAAAGAAAGTAGAGATGCAGTTCTTGTCCACTTAAGTCTGTTTTTATTGAACAGTTTAGTGAAAAAGTAATTTACCTAGTATTTGTCTTTAGAGATTGCTTCTGTTGATGAACTTAAGTATCATAAAAAAAACCCTGTCTGAAGTATTTCTGGCCTGCTAAGATAAGTAGGATGGTCCAGCTTTCAAAAGGTACTTTGTTTCATCTGTGGAAACACCCTGAGAGGTGTGCTTTTCCTGATATGGGGGGTACCCTGCCTTATAAATACAGTCAGCGGTTTTGTGTTTTTTTTTTAATAACCCATCTTTTTTAATCTGAGTTTTTCAATTTTTTACAGCATTATAGAAACAGAAAAGGAGAGAAAACCAAGCATGGGCTTTTTTTTTTTCTTATCTGCAGTCTAAGCTTTCTTTCAAAGTTCTGCATTTAGTAATTCTCAGTGATTCTGCTTCCATCCTCTCTTTGATGTTTAATATTCTGCGTGTATGTTTATATAAGTTACTTGGAGCCACTACCATGGGAGATAGGTCTCATGTAAAGATTAGGAGCCCTAGCGGAGATACTGGGCATAAGGAAATATGTTGGTACTAGTTATAACTGTGTTGGAAACTTTCTGTGAGAATGTAGATCTCGCACTAGGACTTAAATAAAAACACAGGAGTCATCAGAAATAAACCAAGAATAGTTAAACCTGATTGCTTTATGTTTCTTTGGAGAGTTCAAATTATTTATTCTGAAGTGAGAATTCCTGTACAATAGCCTACTCCTAAACCATCTATTGGGATTTAAGTCTTTATTAAATAAAACTTTAGTAGAATAGGGAATAGCATTTGCTGCTCTTTAGTCTTGCTGAACTCTGCTTTCTAACTTGCTGCAGATCACAGAGTTTTGTTTGGTTTCAGGTTAAAAGAAGATTGAGTTTTCTATCCACAAGTGTCTCTAAGGTGTTTTTTTTGTTGTTTTTTTTTTTTCTGTTTTATGAGGCTGCTTCAGCCCATAGCTTTTAGCAATGACAGGTGATGCACTTAAGTGAGGGCAATCCCAGACACGTATACAGACTGAGAGAAGAACTCCTTGAAAGCAGCCCTGCTGAGAAGGGCTTAGGTTAGGGTAGGTAGATGAAAAACTTAACATGAGCTAGTAGCATGCACTTGCAGCCGAGAAGGCCAGCAGTATTCTGAGCAGCATCAAAAGTGGGGCAGCCAGCAGAGTGAGGGAGAAGATTGTCCTTCTCTACTATGCCCTTATGAGGCCCCATCTGGAGTATTGTGTCCCGGCCTGGGGCCCCCAGCACAAGAAAGATGTGGAGCTTTTGGAGAGGGTCCAGAGAAGGGCTGTGAGGATGACCAGAGGGCTGGAGCACCTTTCCTGTGAAGACAGACAGAGGGAGCTGAGCTTTTTCAATCTGGAGAAGAGAAGGCTGTGGGGAGACCTTGCTGTCGCCTTCCAATATTTAAAGGGAGATTATAAACAGGAGGGAAATGAACTTTTTACATAGGTAGATAGCTATAGGACAAGGGGAATGGTTTTAAACTAAAGGAAGAGAGAGTTAGATTAGATGTCAGGGGGAAGTTTTTCACAGTAACATTTTTTTTTATTGGGAAGACTTTCAAATTATGTTGGCCAAGACTCAAGTTAATTGACTTATTTTTTTTTCAGTGTATTTTCTTTTTAGACATTTTTCCATGTGATATGCAGTAATCTGTCTGCTATTTGATTACAGGAAGACCTTTATTTTTCTCAGCTCAGTCATAACTACATTCATCAAACTGGTCTGTTTTGGCATCAATCTTTCTTTCTTTATATACATCGTGAATTTTGGTATTAACTGAAGTGACCAATTTGAATGCAAGAACTCAGCTGCAGTGAATTCAAACTGCCTTTGTCTGTGGAGCTTCTTTTGCAGCTGCATCCTTGTGGTTGTAGTATGGGAACTGTTAAAGTACATGTTTGAGAACTGATACCCTGAATAATTGTGTGAGTTTTGAACTTCCTGGTGAGAAATATTAAGGCAGCTATCATGGAAGATTTTATTATTCTTTAATTTGGTGTGGAAATAGTGCTGCTGATCTTAATGGATGTAGAAGGTGGCTGCAGTGAATAACAAAAGTCTCTGTAAACCAACATACTGAATTTTTCAAGCCGAATGAACTGATTCTTGTGAAGCCATTGTCATGGCAGTTTCTGTCTGCTAGAGATCTGTCCCTAAAAAACATAATGCTGTTTGGCTTTGGGCAGAGTAGGTCTTGGGAATATATTAATAATTAATAAATTAACAATAAATTGGCTGAAATAGACCTTTTTGCACGGCCCTGTTCCAAGAGATAACAAAGATTTTCTGCATTTTTTCTTTCTCTGAGGTATGAATCAGAAAGTTTTAATTAAGGCAGATTCTTTAATTTGACAGCTGCTGTCAATACAGAGATGTTTGTTTGTTCTTTTTCTTCCTGCCATGTTTTGAAAGCCAAGCTGATAGTGTTAACTACTACTTTTTTTTTTTTTTGTAATCTGGATTAAATGGTACATGTGCAGTTTGGTTAACATGTACATACATATATATACACAACCATGGTCATACTGCATCACTTGGCTCAGTCGTGTGTATTCCTGGTCAACGCTGTATGCCTGGAACAGAGTATAAAGAACAGGGAAGACAGGTCGATAATGATTTTGATTCAATGTATTTTCTTAGCATCCAGCAATTTATGAGGTAACACCGGAGCTAAAGGTGTTACCTTGTATTTAATAATCTTCTGCAGACTTTTCTGTTCCATCTAGTTGTTCTTGCATGTAGTCTTCTAGAGGATACAGTGTTGCATACTGCTGCGAACTGTTCCATGGTTCAGCTGTATGTTATAGGATGAAGTGTCGTCAATCTGGCAGAAACCAGCCTTATTTAAAGCTCCTAACTTCTTGTACTGAAAGGGAAAGGAACAGTTGTTCCTTAAGTCATTATCATTTGCAAGCTGATGTTTAAAAAAAAAACAAAACAAAAATTAAACACAAGGGAGAGGGAAGTAATGATCTTTCTTTTCTTCCCCCTCTATTTAGCTGAAATGCTTTTGATCCGAACAATTTAAAAAAAAATAGTTGGTAAATTCTGTCTTGTCTATAATTTTGTGAATTTGAAACAGTATTAAATTTTCAGCCATCCATGGTCCTATATGGACCTTTAAAGCTCATTATGGATGTTGGCCTGGGAGAAGCGACAAGAGGAAATTCAGGGGAAAGGTTGTAAAATTTCACATCCCAGAAACTTGGTATTGCAGTTCTTTTAATAGTGTCTTAATTCTAACTGAAATTTTAATAAATGATTGAGAGGTTTTTTGTTTGTTTGTTTTTAACTCAATCAATATTAGGTTTTCTGTTGGTGCTTAGTGGGTTTGGGCTGGAATTTGAGCAAGATTAACCAAATGCAAACCCTGTTACAGTGAATATAATGAATACTCATGTCTACTTTGTTTAATTGTGTCACGTTAGAATTACTTACCATTTTTTAATTTTCTGTTCTTTGTAGGATGGGATGAATATGTGCATGTTTATGCAAAATACCTTAACCAGACTTATGAGGTAATATATTTTCTTTTAAGTAATTATAATGATTGAAATTTGTTTTGGCTACCTCTTTAATGAGATGTTTAAGCATGTAATTTTGAATCCCAGAGCTTGTATTTGCATGTTATTCAGGTAAGTATTTGTGGATTTAAAGTAAATCTTGACAGTTTGCACTGTTAGACCTTCTAGAGATTGGAACAGGGAAAAAAAAAAACAAAAAACTAAGTTACTAAGTTTGTATGTAGAGGGCCAAGAAATAACTAGAGTTAAGGAAATCAAGGTCTTCGAAGTATCTGACTTCTGTAACTGACTAGAAAGCTGTTCTTAGCAAACAAGCAGGGCCAGCTTATACAACCTACACAGGTAACATTTATCTAATGTATTTATTTAATCTTCCCACTTCTTAAGAATATATTCAGTTCTACCATCTGGTACTTCTGTTGTTTTTGTTTTTTTTCTTCCCTTCAGATTTAGCTTCTTCTAAGAAATCATATTTCTATTGCATACGTGTGTGGTAGGCTCCATTTTTTGTCTGTTCAAGCCACTGGAGTAATTAGTTAGTGTTTTCAAATAGTATATGTGAGAAAATGTTACGAGCTAACTTTGTTCTGTAAAACTGCCCTGGAGACTGGAGACTTACTAATACTAATATTGTTTTGTAGGGCATCCTCAGGATCATAATTAGCATCCATTTGTGTAAGTTGGCTTCAGTATAATCAAGATTGATGTGGCAAAGCAAAGAGGAAGGTGTATGAAGATTAAGACCTCACTTCAGAGGTCTTGACTTAGAGTATATTGCACTGTATTCCATTTGTGGTTCAGGTGGAGTACTAAATTGCTGTCTGGTCAAATCTGTCTTATAGGTGATCATTCTCTATCAGAGAGAGCTGAGGCAAACTGTGATCGTGAGGGAGGTGCCTCAAACAGATGAGGTGGCTGTGAATGTAGGATACTTGGACCATATCTTCTGGTTCCCCATAGACTGTAGGAATAATGAGATTTCTTTCTTCAAGTAGGTTCCCCTGTGTGATTTATTGTGTAAAGTGTACTGCAATAAGTGGACTTGGGCTGTAAGAAATTGTTGGTGCTTCTGTTAAAGTACAAGTAAAACCAAACTCAGGTTTGTGTTTGGGAAGGCTGACTTCTTGATGTATTTTTAACACTGTGCAGTGAGTTAAATGTTTCTTCGTAGTAAAAGATGAAACAGCTTTACCAGCATGGAAAGTCTAGGACTGACTAGTTATCTTCATTTCTTAGGGTACTTAGCTTATCTGAAGTCAGTCACTGTTTACTAGTATTAATTTCACAATTAGAGAATAGGAAGGGTTTCTCCCTATGTATTCTTCCTTCTCTCTGTCCTTTAAATTACCTTGAATGTGATTAAACACAGCATCATCAAAGGTAGCAGATTGTTGCTATCGTCAAAGGACAGTTTTGTCCTTCAAAAAAAATTTTCTTGGTTGAGATGGTAGCACTGCTGTTTGAAGAAGCTGCTGAAGTTGTTATGCTGAATCTCGTTATTTTTAGATAACCCAGCTGTGCAATTCTTAGGGTCCTTATCTACTGCTCTATGTACTGTACTGATTTAGCATTTAGTCTTGTGTCACTGTCCTTCTTGCAGATAATCTTTTCAGGTATAATCTATAGCATGTATTTTTCCATAACATAATACATGATCTGCTTTGCTGTGATTCTTTTAGCTATTTCTGTCTTTCTGCTTCATCATGAGATCCCATATTAATTGTGGAATAATAGTTTCAGTGTAAGTGGAATTGGTATTGTACTGATTATCTGCAAAGATGTAGTTATTTGACTAAGATGGAGCAGTATGTTTTTCTGAGCTTTTACTATAGAGATAGTTTGTCTGAATCCCTTTCATTTCTAGAACTTAATGCATGAATTTTGCACACAAAATTCTCTTGAGTAGGTTGCCATTGATCAGCATTGCACTAGTCCAAGGAAAGGCTCTTGGAGGAGGAGCGGAACTTACCACAGCATGTGATTTCAGGTAAGTTTAACAGTTTGAGTAGTCACCACATTGCGCTGACAGTTTAATGACTGTACCTATGAAATACAGGAAGCGTTAGGTACTGCTTTTTCTTGGAGTCATGTCCATGAATTCCAAGGCATTTGGAATTAGGTCTGTTTGCTTGGTCAGTAAACTTCAGGAAACTCCATCTTTTCCTGTGATAGTACAGGGGAAAGATATTTTACTACTGAGTTACACGGTTAGAATCAGTGTGTAAAACAAGAGCAATGAGTCCACTGACAGAAAGTGGATCGTGTTATCCCTAAAGAGGAGTTTAAGGAACTTGAGCATAATGAAGTGGAATCTTTGGGCTTTCTAAAATATGTACTCTCCACTCTTATTCTAGCTATGTTGTTTGACATACTGTATAATTATAATCATTGTCAAGAAGCTTATTTGCATAAGTGAGCAGCTGCAATTCCTCTGATGTGCTGCCATAATTTTCGCAATAACTACAGTTGTTGATCAATTTTCCACTGCTTTCTAACACACTCATCCAGTGCAACTAAATAATAGCAATTCAGAAGCAGCAAATGGGACTTAATTAATAAAAGAAACAAGCTAGAGAAACATACTGTGTGCTATTATTGCTCCTGAATTTGAGGATTTCAATACTTGGCAACAAAATCCTGGTTCTTTTGAGGACTATGAGCAGATATTAGTGGAACAGAAATTCTGTCTTGAATCAGATACCAAAAGAGGAACCTGAGAACAAACTGGAGAAGTTTGTTTTCTTCCTTGAATAAACTGGTCAGAGAGAATGAGTTGTGGCTGCTTTTGATTCTAAATTTTCAACTCTACTTTTTTTCACAGTTAAGCTACCAAAATGCTTGGTCCTGACCTGAAAAACTTTCTTATGTTTATCTATGCCAATTTGTACTGCATTAATTGTATTGATGTTGTTGAAGTGATTCACTTGAGCCAAAATGGCATATATACCTTATTAGAAATGTGCTCTGGTGGCATGATAAGATCTCTACTGAAGTAGAAATGTGGACAAATTCAGTTTTGGAATAGCTGATGTGGTTTAAGATATTACTGGTGTTAATAGGCTGTTCTTCCAGTGGCAGTTCTTGTGGTTCTTTCTTATTCTCTTTTCCACCAGCTCATTTAAAATTGGATTAGGGAAGTCTTGCATGAAGTTCGGCATGTTTATTGCTGACATAAGGGCAATGATGAGAAGGGAAAGCATCCTAGGTTATTCCATCTTCTATCTGGAAGAGGATGTCTTCTCAGGACATCTTCAATCGTAGCTTACTTATGGATTGTTGCAGTATGTCTCTCCATAAGAAGCAAGATCCTTTTAAGATCATAAACACATAATTTGGTTTTTAAATTGTTCTCTAGAAAAGTGTGAGGTAATTAAAATACTTCCAGTCTTTTTTTCTGATATGAAAATTAGGAAGATGAAGCTTCTGTCACTATTATTATCTCACTTGCATATTTCTGTAAGTCTGAGCAATGTAAAGCCATGCGTGTATCAAACTTGTTTGGGCAGCAGAGTTTTTAGTAGTTTCATGAAATCTAGACTTTTTTCAGTGTGCCTCTGCTGTGTATTTTCTCTTCTGAATCTATTAAGGCAGCTGGGGGATTCTGCTGCCAAACATCAGTGTATGTTGTAGTTCTGCACAACACTACAGCCATTTCAGTGAAGTACACAATTTGCTGTGATGTTGAAGCTTTTGCCTGATTCAGTGATGCAGTTTTACAAAAAAAGTGAAGTTATTTCTATGTGTGGAAACCTGAAGTATGTCACATATTTGCCCAATGCATGAAGTTAAGGAGCCTGGAGTTTGCAGAAGTGGTTAAGGAATTTGAGCAAGACTTAGTTACAGTGGGTTGCTGGACAATAAACTAATGATTAGGTATGAAGCAGAAAGTTTGATAATGAATCGTTCTGTACAATTAGCAGAACATGGTAATCTCTGAGCGTATTAGTATCAATAGACTAGCAGTCAATAGCCAGAACAACCAATTTTGCATTTTGAACTGTCCTATTTTCTGTTTCACACTGGTACCTTTAAGAAATATCTCTGAAACAATCTGTGTAGGTCTTTCAGACACTTGTACAGCTGTGTGAAAATCTGGCTGTATCTCTCTTTATAAATGGACTTCACCATACCTGAGTGCGTTTGAAAAGTACACTTCCCTGGCACCTCCTGTTTTCTTCTCTTATGCTACTGTGTAGAGACATTACAGTTCCATGTGAGTCCAGTGTAAAAGGGAGTATCTCCAGGCAGAGAGCAAGAGTAAAAAGATGAAAAGCCACCCACCATTGTACCATTCTTGTACCATTGATGTCAAAATGGTTCATCAATAGAAGCGGAAGTATAATTGCCTTTTTTAGAAAATAGGTTAATCAACTGTAATTTCTTGAGGCAGAACTGATGTGGCACAGTTGAATCACAAGGGGTCAATTTCATTGTTCACGTTTATGCTTAGCAGTATTTAACCTCATAAAAAAGTACCAATGATTTAAAAAGGCATTTGCTTTCTCAGCAGTCTCTTGCTGTCTGTAGGAATGGCAGCATCAAGCTTTTAACAAGGGAAGAAGCTTATACTGGCTGTACTGCCTTGATACCACATTGCCCTTTCTGCATTTTAATCAGATGTTTTCTGTATTTTTGTGAAACATTGGTATTTTGTGGCGATAGGTGTGTTCTATTAAATACATAAGAAATGCACTGAAATACACTATTGTTGAATAGCTTTCATTGTTTGTGTTCTTGTGATGATTTATGTACTTTTACAAGCATGAATTAAATGTGATTTATACAAAACAACAGGAGCAGAGGAGTACAGCCAGTGACTGACTTCTCAGTTGTAGGCACTCATCCCTTTATTAGTTTACAGTTCATTTGCTGCTCCTTTAAAACAAGAAAAAAAAAACACCAAAACAAAAAAGAGCACCTCAGTACTGGAGAGAGTGTGATATGAATGGTACAGTGTTATGGGAAGGAATTCACACATTCATGAGTTCTCGCAAAATCCAGGCTGACTTCAGCACACGTGACTCCATAAATAGCATTGTTGCACCTTGTCAGGAACAGAATCAGTAGCTAAATCTAAGAATGTGTTCTCACAACTTCAGGTGCTTACTGTATGCCACCGATCACTTGTTTAGCTATGTTAAAGTTCCCTCTCACATTTATATGTGTGTGTGTATACGTCCACACATAAAAGACCCTTCAAATCAGTTGGCAATTTTAGAATTTCATTGCAGTCATGCATCACTTCACATTTTTAGAACCCTGGGAGGTTTCTTAGTACAATTTTCAGATGATTTTTCAGAGCAATGGATTATAGAAGCAGGCTATGTGAAACATTTAAAACTAAGAATGCTGTTCTTATTTTTGACCTTGAATGTTTGACATCTTGTTAAGTAATCACAGCAGTACTAGAAAAGGGTAATGAAAACCTGTACATCTATGGATTTGTATTGTTTTTTCTTTATTACCATTTTTAATTGGATTTTGAATCTCATGCATTTACAGTCTTCCACACAAAGGGTTTTTTGCAGTTCAAATTGACCACTGATTTTTATGGAAATACAAGTAACAGCAACATAACATGAATATGAGTTGAAGTTTTCTTTTTGAGGTCATCTTTTTGTAGAGATTTACTTCAATTTTTCTTTTCTTTAGGAGGGCAAACCATCTTATTGTGAACGAATGAGATTTTGTTTTCAGCATGTATTTGCCTTTAGACCACTAACACTATGCAACCTTATGTCCTTTCTGTATCTAGCTAATTCTCTTCTGTGCAGGAATAATAGAGATAGCCCAGACACTGGAAAACCAGATAAGACAGATTCTAGGGAATGCAAAATTGGATCCATGCTAACTCCTACTGAGACACCAGGCTGTTATTCTGCTGTAGGGAAGCATTCTAGGTTCAAGAAGAATTAGTTTAGGAAGAGTAGAAATGCATGGAAATCATCTATTCCAATTGCATTTGTGAAATGACTCATCCCCAGTGTAGATAAACAGCCTCCAGGTATTTGACACTCCACTGCTGATTTTCACTGCCAAAATAATCTTCCTTTCCCTATTTTTTGTTTAGTATCAGATACCTCCACAAGTTGATTAATGTAGTCTGAGAAGCACTTATGTGTTCAAGTTTGCTGACTATGAGGTGGAGTTATACTGAGCTGTGATTTCAAAAAGGGTAAACTTACTGAACAGTTCACCATGATGTAGGAGGAAGAGGGTGTCCCTGCTGCTCTTCTCAGCTCAGTGCTTATTCATGTGCCAAGCACCGCTGAAAATGCCTGTATGAATCAACGATCAAACCTAAAAGTAATAGGAAGGCTAGATATTTTTTGCTTCTGTAGTGAGTTAGTGATTTGCAGAAAGCTAGAAATGGCTAGAACCATTGTAAAGGTGGAACTAGGTATCTAGGAGAGGATGACAAACAGGAGAGGATGGGAATACAATCTTCTTTTGGCTTTAGGGAGCTGTTAGATTTGCCTCAGTTTTGTCCTTTTGAAAGAATATAAACAGAAGCACTCTTCCTTTAACACTCTGGGTAGCAATATAGTTAACATTATAGACATACTTGAAGGATAGTTGTTCATGTCTGAGTTACTGTTCGCTGAAGTGACCAAATGGTCCCCAAATGACTCGATCTCCTTGTTTGTTGTCGTTTTCTTTTTTAATCAAATGTAAGTAGGTATTGCTGAACAATCTATTTCTTTGTAAAAATTGCCATCACAATTTGTAATTTCCAGTCTTCTCCTTTATCCTGTTTCTCTTTTCCCCTCTAATCCAAAGCAGCCCAATATTTGTAGAAGATTTGGAGCACTACTGGCTGGTCCTCTGTCTTTCTGATACTTCTTAACTTGTCTGCATTTTTGTTTTACACAATTTTAGGATTCTTTGAACCTGTAAACATGGGTAGATTCAGCTTCCTCCTTCTTCCTGGATTCTCTGGTTTGTAAGAAATGAGTTGCTACTGCTGTACAGTTACAGTAAGGAATAAATAACTTTAAATTCTTACATTAAACAAATTCCTATTTTCCTTAAATTATTGTGTGTTTAAGAACCTATGGTTGAGCATACCACCAGTTAGTGATCTGAAGCTGTCTGCACTTCCCCATCAATATAGCTAATCTGTCATATTAAAAAGTTTAAGATTAGAGAAGCTAGGCTACTGTTTGTAATGTTGTATTTTAATGTTAAGGTTTCCCCTATATTTAAGCCTTTCGGAGATATACCCTTGTGACACCACTCCCCCAACTCAAAAAACAAACAAACAAACAAAACAAACAAAAAAAACCCAAACTCTGAAATCATATAAATATCTGGAAAACTTGAAACGGCCACTGTGATCACTTAAAAAAAAATAAATAATTGGCTTGAGTTTATTGATGTGGTATCCTGACAAAACGGCAACATGTTATAATTTAATCACCAGTGATATCAAATGATCTTGTTGCTGTAATCAGAAATTGCTGTGTAGGATGTGCAAATTCAGCATCAGTGACACTGCACTCAGAGCTGAATTTCAGCGTGTCTTGTTCCCTTCGATCTTGCAAAGGTTTGTTCGTGTGATGTCATGACAGTTTTTAAATCCCTCAGTGCTGAAGGTTGCAGAATTGTGATGTATCAGACACATCCTAAAGTATTAGAGCTGTTCAGACCTTGCAACTCTTAGGGTTGGTATTAAAAAACTGTCACTTTCCAATCAGCTGAGTTCAGCAGAGCAAAGTGAATTTTGCCTCTGACATTTCAGATGCCAATCTCTGAGCCAGATTTTTGAAAAACTCGTCCCCTTTTATACACAGCAACAGAGACAAGTAGAGAACATGACCCTGAAATGTTCCTGCTTCAAGAAGCTTTTCAGTTTGGTCCAGGAGATTTTTGTTTGGCTTTCTTTGGTCTTGATAAACATATATGACAGAAATAACAATTTGGGAAACTGAAGTTATTAATATAGATTGTTAATATGCTGCAAGAAAAATGTTACCCATGAATGGCTGTTTTTCATTTAAAAAAAATCTTGTAAAATAATTCTGTGGATCTTTTCTAATAGGAATTTTTTTCTCCAGTCTAAAAGGCTTATCTGCTGTTGAAAGCATTTAATTGAATGAAATCCAATCAGCTCCAGTTCCTTTTTCAGAAGAAAAGACTCATGTAACATTTTAGGTTTCTAACATGAGTAATTTTTATGTGAGTCTTATTTTAGCTTTTGTTCACTTGTGTTTTTAGGCTTTGGCAGCCTGTAAAGAATAGCTGAAACCTGCTTCATGGGCAAGACCAAAGTCCTATGTCAAGATGGAAACTACTCTGAAAATAATTGTGTGATAATGGAGGTTGCAGTGTAACTGTGGCTGGGACCCATTGAACTGACACCAGGGCAACAGAAATAAGTCATAGCTGGGAATTAGAAGAGGAGGAGAATCTTAGTAGGAGGGGCATCAGTCAGTACTTACAGCAAGGGAGGGAAAATGCAGTGGAACCCATGGTATATACTATACAACTATAGTATAGCTGTAGGGAGGGAAAAGGAGCCCAGGCACCACATCCCTGTTGTGGTTCTGATGATTTGTGGTAGGTTATCAGAGTTCATACTGCACACTTCAGTGGAGTTACAGCCCCTGAAGTAGCTCTCTGTTTTGTTGTAAAAACATATGGAAGAGAGAAAACATGCAGCAACCCTTGTGCGCTTTCATAAACCTTTTCAAAGTCTCCTGCTGCTTTCTTGGTCTTCTGAGCTACCTTGAATGCTCAGGCATGAGAATGAGGGACCAGTTCCACATCTCATATAACTTTTCCATCACATTGTGAACTCTAACAGGGCTGCATGTAGCATGTGGTGGTAGGCAGTATGACCTGCTGCCCCAGAGCTGAGCAGCCTGGCCAGCCCTCTGCTTGTGCCCCAGCATTTCTGGGGTGTGTGAACCACATCTGAGCCTGGGAAATTGATCGATTCTTTTGAAGTTGGGCCAAATACTTTTCCTTCCTGCCAGTTTTTTGAAAAATGACGGGGGAAAAAAGAAAAAAAAAAAAACAACCAGCCACTTTTTTGCTTCCTTTAATACTGCTTGTGGAGTTTTAATCAGTCATGCTTTTTTGAGTGCCTATTTCTTGCCCTGTGATCTGTCATCTAATTCTATTTTTCATTCATGTTACAGAAAAAAAGTCTCTGTAATTTCCAATATTGAACTTCATTTATACCTTCTAGAACAAATACATTTTTTTATAGCATGCTCTTCTCTGTGAAGCCTCAGGCAAAAAAGTGTCAGCCTGAGGTTAAAAAAAAAAAAAGAAAAAAAGTAGATCTAAAACCCTTAATCCACAACTGCTGGGTGGACCTTCATCTGTAGCTGACTTGGGAGATTCTGGTTCAGAAGGTGCTTAGAAGAACAATCAGTATGGATTGCGACAAGTATTACAATGAGCATCACCTACAGAAGACTTTTGGGTGGCCCTACCTACCTTTCCTTGATGAGGCTGATTCCCTGGGGGGGTATTTGCAACAACTTCTTTCCTTGTATTTTTTTTCCTTCCATAATCTCTCTGAAATTAACAGTCTTTCTGGCTCTGTTTCACCCTCTCACCTCTGATCAGGGAACTGTTTGAGAAATAAAACTTTTTCTGTGCTCCAGTCATTCTTATGCAGTCATGTTCTGGACTGGTTTTAATCTGGTTTAAATCGTGTTATTCAGTAGATCTTTTTCTAGTAACAGTATTATTTTGGTGCTTCTTCCTTTGAAATTAGTAATCTCTTTGAGTTGGCTCTGTTCCTTTTGGAGTCTCACCTTCTATTGAGTGCCTCAAAGTTTGGGCAGTAGATGGTAGAATTATCTGTACCTTAAGCTCTTTGTTCTTGGAAACTATATTCCTCCTAAAATGATTTCTGCCTATTCAGCATTTTCAGCTTCAGTGTCTCTGTATTCCATCTCTGCTTGAATTTTTTGTTGCCTCTAACTCTTCTTTTGTTACTATGCCTTCCTTTTTTTTGATCCACAACTCCACTTTTCAGAATTTTACCATACCAAGTAAATCTCTACATTTGGATGAAAATATGACATTGTAAGGATAGGCAGCAGCAGACTCAAGAAAGTAGTGGTCACAATCTGATAATAAAGAAGAAACTACTTACCCCTTTCTGAGGATCAGAGCTTGCCATACACTCCAAAGGAGGCAGTCTCCAAGTAGAAACGTTTCATTTGCAGCTGCTGGCATTTAAATGAAGTTAGGGGGGGTGGACCCAGGGTCCACTTCTTCTGGTCACATAGGTGAATTGTTTGCTTCTTTGCTCCCAGGGCTGGCTATGCCCTTTTACCAGGTGCTCAGTCACTGGTTCAGGCCATGACCTAATGATTCCCATACAGACATTATTATTTTTTCTACATTTTACTTAACTCTGAGTTGATGTGAGAAAGCATGAGTCGTGATTAAGTTTCCCCATAAACATGCTTCTCATTGTTAAGGTCCATCAGCCCTGGGAAGTGGACTCAGGTTCCCTAGCCAACCCAGAAGTGTTAGCTCTTGCTCAAGATAACTCATGTGTAACTAGGAGTCTATTTCTGGGTCCAGGTTTTGACCCTAATTCTTAGGGTTCTGGAAGATGCATTTGAAAATCTGACTGGAGGGCAGCAACAAAGTTAAAGGCAATGCATGCTAGTGAGATGTGAGATATTTTCTCTTAGGCTACTTTATGTGAACATGGAGCAGGGGGAAGTGGATGCACTAAGAGTGTTACAAAATAATTCAGTAACTATAAATAACATTCTGTATAATCTGTAAGGCAGTTTGAAAAGAGCTGTAAGAGAAGTGAGCTCTTGTGCTGGTGAGATTTGTTATGCTGGCCTTAAGCCTACTCCTTTGACACTGAGTTTTAGAAAGTACCAAGAACTCTCTGTACTTATGAGATTTTCTTTATTTTGGTCCTTGAATATAATTTTAATGTATTTAAATCTCAAGTAAAGAAGATGTTTGTGATTTTTTTTTTGATCCCTGAAAGGATTTGAGAGAGCTGACTGGATCTACATCTTTCCATTGCATTCCTGCAGTGAAGAGTACAGATTAAAGTTTATGAGCAGGAGAGATGATTAATATGCACAGTGTCCTCTGACCTTGGTGAAATTTGGGATTGCAGAGCAACATTGTGCCATTGTACATGCACAAGGGATGTGATTTCTCCAAACTCTTTTAAACCATCTTCTCTTTATTTTTATCTTCTCTAGTGGTTACCATTTAAGTATCTGTCTAGAGTATATTTATGACAAAAGGCTTTTCAGAAAGATCAAAGATTTGAAGGTTTGTTTTTATGACATCAGTCTTCATGGACTGTCACAGCCAGTTCCTTTGTTTTATCAGTTTTACAGTATTTTCACTGTGGAAGTCTTGCTTCATGTTATCACTGCTCTGAAGCAGCTATTGTTGTGATGTTTAATTGTTTTATTCTTTCTCTGTGTTGGGCAGAAACATGAGAGGCTCTTCATGAGACAGAAGATATGAGAGAGGAGCAGGGGGAATCAATGCTAGTAAGTAGTGCTGGAAGAGCACTAAGCAATTATGGCTGACCGATACTTACTGCATTGTTAGCTGAAAAATCTGCTAAATATGATTAGCAAGGAGCCATTCATTAAGTTTATAATCAGGGCTTTTTGATCCCTTTAAAGCCTGTCCGATTAAGTGAGATTGAAGGACAGGTGAAATTATGGCTAACTATTCTCAGGATGAATCAATTTCTTAGTATTTTCAGAAAATTGAGATGTTTTCTTGGTGATAGTGGTGTAGTAAAATAGCTAAATTTCAGAAAAATCTTTAGCTGTTTTATGTAAATAATCCCTTGACAGAGTACCTGGATAATTATTTGGTGATGTAGTGGTAAAGAGACCCTGCACTATATAGCTGGAGATGGATTAACTACTCCCAGCTTGCTTTTTGGAGGAGACAGTCTTATTCTTGAGGGTTTAATTTTAACAGCATCTGTCACAAAAGCTGAAATAAGGACAGGAAACTGCTCATCATCAGCTTTGCTGACTACCTATATTATTTTAGTGTTATACTGCATATTTCTTCTGCAGAATATTCTTCCTGCAGTGCCTTGCTACTTCAGCATGCATTTTTGATTGCAAAAATGGCTGGTTAATTCGACTGTTGTTCTAGTGTGAATTTCATAGAATTGTGGAATAGTTCAGGTTGGAAGAGACCTCAAGTCCAGCCATTGCTATAATAACCACGAAAGGCTTGTGTGTTGGAATATGGAACAAAGCTGAAACTAGGTGTTGGTTTTTTTTTCATTAAAAATGAAATGGATAAAAGTATTCCTAGCCTTTCTAATAAGATTTATAGTCCTAAGAATATTTTGAGAGACTAAATACTTATTCAAGACAAGTTGTCACTAATAGAACACAATAATTTAATTGCAGTGTATTAAATTTCCAAGTTAAGTCTCCATTGGCGTGAACTGAGCCTTCACTTTATTGAGTACTGTTATGTCAGGCTTTGTGTGGCTTTGCGAAGATGTCAAGACAGTGGTTCATATTCAAGTCTTATTTTCAAGATTATTCTCAGAAATTGCTTTTGTTGTTAAAAGATTCTGGAGGAGGTAGGCACAAGTTTTATGGCAAACTGCCACAGCATGTTTGTATTCAAAGCCTTAAGAATTTGACTTTGTAGTATCTTAATGCTAAGAACATTCTGCAGTTTCTTGCATGCATTAACATCTGCACGTGTGTGGTGGGGAGAGCAGGGTTTAGATACGTCAGCTCAGAAGGTATGTGGTATCTGGAATATTGTTCTGACTCTGAGATTTGATGTGCAGATATCAGAGGTTGATTGAGCATGAGATCACTTGCAGGGCCATCCCCCTGCTAAAGAAAATGGGGAGAAGGCAGCTAGTTTCCAAACTGCAGTTATTTGCTGCTACATGAACCATTAAAGGTAGCACGCAGTGGCAGCAGTGCTTGACTACTTCTGTGATGGCCTTGCCCAAGCTTCAGACCAACTGCACTGATTGTAGGTTTGCTTGGCCCTTTTGTGGCTATAGGAAGAGCTTTATTCTGTTGGCTGAAGGCCCTTTTGCACACTTGCACCTCCTCAGGCACAGATGGACTCTGGTTTTCATATGCCAAGATGGATAGTATGGGAGATTCCATCTACTGAGATCCTGTAGTTTGTACTGCACTCTAGAGACCTACAGCAGTGCTTTTCCTCCTGTGAAAGAAACACATGGTGGCTTCTTTCTTTTAAGGAAATAGTCTTGCATCTGACTGCCTGCTTTTACCTCATCTAAAGTTATGTTTTTCAGCCATCTACTTTAAAGCTATTTTCTTTGCAAAGCCAGAGAGATGTAGTACGCTGTCTGGAAGATAATACTTGATTTATGTGGTGTGAGGGACCAAGCTGAAGTAAAAGACTTCTGTTCCCAAATCAGAGCTCTTGTTACACAGATAAAACTGATAGTTTATTTCTTACTCTGATGCTATAAATTCAAGAGACACAATTCTCCCTTACTTTATTTTAACTTATTGCTCAAAAAAAACCCACCTTAGTTGGCTAAAAACACCCAACCTAATGCACATCTTTAGCAGCATTTTGTGCATTAAGAGCAGTGCTCTTTTTTCCTTTTTTTTTTCTTTCTTTTTTTTTTTTTTTGTGGGTTTTGTAAGCATCATCAAGAGGAGAAGGGAAGTCAATATGAATATTACCTGTGTAATTCTGTTTGCTGCCTGCGTCACAGACACTTGCTTCAAAGTCCCACCATTAATACTGGGATCTTCTGTGCTACTTGGGATGATAGAGAAGTGTAAGGAAGGTGGAGTGAGACTATGAGGCACAATGTGCAGATGAGATGATGGGATGGGGTTTGTATTTTGAGTGATGGGAAGCTACAGTAAAATAAGGGAAGAAGTGGCCGATGGACTTGTGGCTTTCATGCTCACTTATTGTTCACTGTGGATTTAAGAGCTAATGCAACTGCTGATGATCCTGTTAGTACTCACCAAGCAAAGGTACAAAATTCTGAGCTGGTTACTCGTGAGCTTTTATCACTTGCAAGCAAGGTCCTCAAATTTTAATGCCCACATGGCAAAACGGTTTCTATTTGCATGATTAACACCATCCACAGGCAATGTAATGTCTGACCTCTGACAAATTCTAGAACTTACATTTCCCAGCAGCATTTATTTTAAAAAGCTGCTTTGGCCACCTGTCAGCATTGCACAGTTGTTGCTTAATTTCTCAAGGGTTAATTAAGCTGATGGCATATTGATGAACGTATTGGAAAAACACAGACATTGGGAAAGTTTTACTGAATTGTGTATCAACTTTGTGCTTCTGTCGATTGCTGGTTAAAACAAATGTTCAGCCCTTGGTTACCTTCTTTCTGTTTCCATTTTTCTGATTATTTTTTTTTT
>JANHGO010006318.1:0-21564 GCA_024606505.1 Aquila spilogaster
AAATTAAGTTCTTTATTTTCTATTAGCTGTATTCATACTTTGGTTGCTTCAGACTTTATATATATTGTTCTAAAAAATAAAATTAGAAAGGGATTTCATGTGTTTAAAAATTTGTCACTTCTATTCTTTACAGAACTATGTAGTGCCAAAAAACTTTTTAAAAGAAAAATAAAACTGCAAAAAAAGGATATAAGACTTCTTCCTCTTCCCTGTTTGTATATTCAATTAGTAAACTACAGTAACAAGAACATCTTTGAGATATTTTGATGGAGAAAGTTGACTTGCTTTAATGAGCCATGTTGTTCACAGGCAATATCTTACATCAAGTACTTTACAAGTGTACACTTCCTTTTCTGTTTAAAACCTTTCTAAATGAGTATGAAAACCTAGAAAAACCAGGCTGTACTCAGAGATAGTTCTAAAGAAGTTAGTTTGGCATATTACCTTCTGTGTTGTCAACATGCATTGGGCAGTATCCAAATCTTGCATATGCAGCATTCAAGAGACAAAATTGTCAGCCTGTGCTCCTGAAGCAAGGCTATGAATAAAGGGGTAGTAGAAAATAAGTTTAATACAACTACATCCCTGTGATATTATATTAATTATATTAAATGTACTAAGGTAAGAATTGTGACTTGAGTAAACTTGAATATTCTTAATTTGAAAAACAGGGTCTTGCCGAATGCTAACTCCGTTAAGAGATGCTAGAGCTGTGCTAGTGTGTCATTTTCTTCCCAGTCACAGGTAGGCCACAAGTGATCTATCTTCGAAGTAGTGGTTTACTGTTTTTACACTTACTAAATAACAACACGTTTCAGGCAAAAAGGGTTATTTTGCTCTACTTGAATCTTTTGACCCAGCTAGTACTGGCCTCAGAAGACATAAGGATTATCCCTTAAAAAGGAACAAACAACTGTCAGCTATATATTGGAGATTACTTAAGGAAATCTGAAGCTAACTTAAACCCATGCTAGATTTTTGGTGTTGCTTCCTTTCCCGTACTGGAGGTTTATTGACAGAGTTTAGGCTTGTAGTTCTTCAGTGTTTATGACTTATGTATATTCACACTTTAGCAACTGAATGCAGCACCTGTTGGTCAAAACAAAGCTTTGAATTGAGAATAAAGCCAATTTCAATTAAAAGCCCCAATGACAAATTACAAAAGAAAAAGGAAAGAGCCTTTAAAGACAAAACCCTTTTTTTATTGCTCTTCACTGGTTTTTACAGGCCTTGAGAAAAACAATTATTTATAAACTACCTTCAAATTTTATCGTAACAATTAGAAAGTAAAAGGAACTTGAGCTTTCTTTTAACTAAAAAAAAAACAAAAACACAAAAACAACACTTGTACAAGAGGAGGAGGATTAAAAATTGACTGCTAAAGCAGCCAGTGCATATTCGGATGTCCCATAAAGCAGACAGGACAGTAGTAAACTACAGTTCAAGGTCACTGAACTGTGTGCTGAAATTAGTTCATTATTCATTCCCTCGACGACTCTTCTTGTGACTTTTCTTAGATCTGAAACAGAAAACAGTTATGTCACAGTACTAGTAACTGTTTTAAACAAACATGAAGCATAGCAGTAAGTGGTGTTTTACACAGACACATGTGGATAGTGTAACTAGGAAACACTGAATGAGGTACCATGTGAAATACTTCATTTACTACTAAGACCTTCAGTCCCCAAGATTCAGTGACAAGCATAAACTCCTACAACCAAACAGACATCCTTAAGGAATGTGCCAAGAAATATTACCTTTCAGGTGATTTGGAATGACTTCTGTGTCTGTGACTACGGTGATGTCCTATAAGACAAAAAAAAAAGAAACCAAAACAGTTAATTCCATAACCCTGGAGGTCTTTTTTGTTTTGCTGTTGCAATTTGCTTCTGGTGACTAAGTGTCCTAGCTAATGGGAGAATTCCAAGCTTAATGAGGCACTCAAATTAACCTCCTGCTAAGTATCTGAAAAATGTACTCCAGAATTTTGTGTGTATTGAAGCAGTTCTTCACACTTTCATACAATTAACCAATTTATAAACCAGATTAAGCACATAATCTTCCTTCTTAATACTATGACACTGATTTTTTTTTTTTTCAGTAGATGTTGTACTGGTTTAAAAAAATGCCAGATTTAATTTGTAAACGACAGAAATACCTGGAGATTTAGATCTTGATCTGTGGCGCCTCTCCCTGGATCTGCTCCGGTGTCGTCTTGGGCTTTTGCTGCGATGCCTCTCCCGGCGTGGTGATGGACTGACAGAAAAGAAGCTTTTAAGATAGCCCTACTAAAAACATACATTTTAACATTAAGAAACAGAATAAAAGACTACCTTCTTCTCTTTGGAGAGCGGCTTCGCCTGTAATTGGGGGAGAAAAGAGGCATTAAATACAATCAACAGAAGCAGCAGTTTCATTTCCTATATACTCCAGCAATTGCAGCCTACACTCTCCCATAGCCTGCAGTAGCAGTTGATGGGCTTGATGCACAAGAGGCAGTACATGATTTGGTCTGGCCCATACAATGAGCAGAAGGGTTAAGTGATGATTTTTTTTCTGACTTACTATACCAGTAAGAGCAGCAACTGGGTTTTCTCTCGAAACTTTGGCTTACATGAAAGCGAGCACTAGGTTCCCCTTAATATCTTCCTTCTGTTATCATATTTAGCTAATGTTGGCCAGCAAGTTCAAGAGCTACTGAAGAACAAGGGAAACAGACAAGCAGATGTCCACTGTGACTGTACACTGCTCCTTACTTTAGGAAGTAGCTAAAGGAACTGAAAAGCGTAAGAGATTCTGGAGCTAAATTCTCATCTTCCCCTTCATGCTTCACTCCAGCTCTCTGCAGCACAATAGGTATAAATATTGCTGAAAAGGAGCCATGTTTCACCTTCGTGGAGACCTGCTTCGGCTCCGCCTGTATCGTATAGCTGGAGATCTGCGAGGTTTGTCAAGGTCTCTGTAGCCTCTTCTACGGTGATCAGGAGAGGGTACTCGCTCCAGCTGGGAACAGGGGAAAAAAGGTTCTGTAAGCCTTTCATCAGTTTTATTTATCAATAAGTATTTCTGAATGATAAATCTAAGTGAAAAAAGAGGAAATCAAGCTTTTTCTTCCTCAAATATTTAATAATCATGTATGAGTGGTACTGCCCAAATTTGCTAACTGGAAATTAAAATGGCCACCTTCATACTGTTGATTCTTAAATAGCACAGCGAAATTGACTATGGTTGTCATCATAGCCTTCCCCATCATCTTTACTTCTTGGCTATGTACATAAAATAATTTATCTGAAATATGTTTAAGTAGCACAGAACAGATCCAGAGCTGTGATTTTCAGCAGTCAGGAAAGCTTGACAAACAGCACTTCAGAGTTCCTTCAGGATCTAAAGCGTTCTCACAGGCAGCTTATATGAAAATCCATTAAGGGAGGAGCTGATTGCTGCAAACAGCTTTCTGAGATCTCTCAAATATTTCTCACAAACCCATACAGTTTGTGGTGGTTCCAGCACTAGCTTTAACTATTCCTCTGTAAAATATGTCACTAACCTTTTCATCTTCCTCTTCTTCCTCCTCACTAGATTCTACATCATCCATATCTTCTTCCAGAGCACTAACACGAGGTTCAAGTTGTTCAGCTTCTTCCAAAACATATCGTTTCTAAGAGAAATTAGAGCTTTGTTCTTGAGCTCTATAAGATAAGCACCTAAGAGGCATTTGACATGCCCAAAGAGTCTTAATCATAGCTTTATGCAACAAGCCAGTAGCTGATACAGCTACTGACTATGATGCAATTAAGACCATCCACTTCTCCAAACCTGCAGTCGAGGCAGAATTATATCGCATACACGTTCCTCATGGAGTAATTCATCAATAAATTCATCCACATGCATCAGTTCAAATTCTAGAGGGAAAGAAATAGCATTTTAAAAACAAGGTTAACACTATATAAATAAGATAAGGCACTTCAGACTTTGTTGAAGGAGCTGTACAAACAGTAGCTTTAAAATTGTTCTTAATGATGAGGGAAATTACACCTGTATGGTGGAAAGGAGAAACTGCAGTACAGCTAGGATTAGATGACCAGTGCTTAAACTCACTCAAGTAGTGTTTCTTTGGTATATGTGGAACTGAGTTTCAGTGTCCAACAGAAAACACAAGCACTTGGGGAAAGAAGCAAGGCAGTTCTCATTTGGACAAGACTCACAACATAATATCAAAAGGATGAGTTAGTAGAAGCGGTGTTTCAAAAAGATAGTTGTGTCCCATTTTTTAACTTATACATTACTGAGAGTATTTTTCTAACAAAGACATTTGTTAGAGGCCGTCAGTGAGGCATTGAGAAATGATAACTACATAAGGTTGCTTACCCCCATTTCTGTTCTGACTTTTTATTTTTCGATAGTCATTGTATAGTGGTTCAAGATACTTGTAGCAGTCAATAGCTGTGCCCGTCAATCTCATGTACAATGCACCAAGCATTCGGACATACCTGGAAAGTAAACCATTGCATGTATCTGAGCTTTCTGCACACTTAGCACTTTAGGTAAAGAAAAATTGTTCCCAGAATTTTAAGAGGAAAAACAGTAGCCTGTAATAAAGAGTGACCGTATTGACTTTCTCCTTCAAATACTCAAGCACATGCATCACCTTGGTACAGGCTGTTTATACATGCACAGTTGCGTTATCACTCCCATAGATTAAAGAAACACTAAAGAAGTAGGTGATTAATGCATCTTATTCCCAGTACTTCGGGCTGTTATCACAGAGAACACATGCCACAAAGGCAGTATTTTCAACAGCCCAGTGACAAGAGGAACAAGCCTTCAGAAAGTGAGAGCAAGGCCAGGCTTTAGTGAGAAGAGTGTGTTTACAAAGGTCCATGTATGGGAAGCTGAGTCCTGCCCTGAAGTTTGCCTGGCAGTTAGGGACACCCACATTTCGACAAGCAAAAGAGAGAAAAGCAAGGAGAGGTGCCACAGACTTACTTGAAGTCCTCATTTTTTATGAACTCCACAATTATGTCCTTCTCAGGCTGGATCTGCAGCATCTTTAGCGTCAGGCACAAGAAAGGCGTGGGCTTGATGTTCCCGCCGTAGACGCCCCCCACGTACTTCAGCTCCATGGCCTTGTCCACCACCAGCTCGGCTGCGAGAGGGTCGGCCGTTAGTACCGGCCTCCCCCTCCAACTCCCCGCCCGACCCAGCCCGCCATACCCGTGAGGCCGAAGCATTCCTCTTTCCAATACTTGGACTCGTAAATGCGGGTGCGAATGATCTTCTCCACGAGGTACTGCGGGTTGGTGCCGTGGATGCTGTGCGCGTCCTTCACCGTCCGGTTCGCCATGGCGGTAGCCCCCGGCTCCCCTCAACACAGAAGCCAACACACTCACCCCACTTCCGGGAGGAACTATAACAACTTCCGCTTCCTGTCTCCCCCCGTGCGGGCAGCGCATCACTTCCGGTATCCTTTCCAGATTCAAATATGGTGGCATTGCTCGACTGCCTTCTCCCGCCCTTTCCGCCCTGTGCGCACGCGCGGCGGAGAGGGCGGGGCTGCGGGTGGGCTTTGGCGCGAAATTCTATCGCGGGGGTGGCAGGAGCTCGCGTCGGTGCTGTCGCGCGTGGGGATCGCTGAGGCGTTGTGGTGAGCGGGGCCGCGGTCCCTGAGGGCAGCGGGCGGGCGGCTCTCTCTCCCTCCGTGAGGACGCTTCGGGGTCTCTGTGGGTTCGACCCCGTCCGGCGCCATGGCCACGCGGGCTGTCTGGCGGCAGGAAAGCTCCGTGGGGGCGGCGGCTCTGAGGCAAAAAAAGGAAGAGAGAGGGGAGATGAGGCGTGTGCGACTGTTTCACCCACTGCGTCTGTGGGAGATGGGCGAAAACCAGCGAGGAGAAGCGCTCAGACGGCCCTCGGTGCGCTCGGGCATTGTCCCGGGGAGGCGGGGGCCCTCAGGGCAGAGCGGGGTGGGCCGGGTGAGGCCGAGGTGGGCAGCTGGGGCTGTGTCTTACCTGCGCTGCGTGGGGGAAGCGGGAACCGACGGCCATCCTGCGGTCTGGCAATGCTGAGTGTTTCCCTTCTTTTGTTTTTAAGGCGTAAGTAAAAATTGCTTGTTTGTGTGCTTTAGCTTTTCCTCAGGAATCATGAACACCCGTCAGCAGGGCAAAATCGTTTACTCCTGGTGTGGAAAACCCATGAGCTCAGACAGAAAGCTGAGGACTCTGCAGTACGAGTAAATAACATTTATTTCTGTTTTTCTCAGGGGGACATAAACAGGGACCCTTGCTTTGCCTTTTTGACATTGTTTAGGTTAATTTGGCAGTGAAAGTATTGCTAAGAAGCAGTAGTTTTGTCATATGTGTAATGACACCGTATGTGTACCACAAAAAGAGCTGTTATAAAGCTCTTGAAATGTAAGTTGTATGTTTGAACAAAAGCTTTGAATTATATCTGTGAATAAGTGTTAACTGCTTATTCGAAGTATGAGTGAAGGTTTTTAACAGGAAAGTTTGATTTTAGGCTTTGTGAGAGGGGACGTAACTGGCTTTAAGGTGGGCGGGAAGTCAGCTTTAACAGCATGTGAATTGTAAAGGATGCTGACCTGTGTCTGCATCATTTTCTAGAGGAATCCTTATCAAAACAGAGAGAAGCAAAAAGGAAAGATGTATACAACGTGGTGAGTTTGTTCTAATAGAAGGGGAGAACGCAGATCGACCTTTTGTGGCGCAACTCTTGGATTTGTATGAAGATGGTAAGAAATAAAAACTCACCCCTTGTGCAAGGAGTCTTAAGATGTTTTAAAGATAACTGTATCATGGAAGTGTGGTTAGCATTAACGCTGTATTACTGCTCTGAGTTATTAAGGAAACTAGACTTTGGTAGTCACTGCTTCTGTATGCACGTTCTTCTTAAATGGTGCTGATTTCATCTAAATTGGATAGCTAAACGCAGTTGAAAGGTTTTAAAAGGCATAATCTTTTGTTTAGTTGTTTACTAGGAAATAGTCCTTGAGGAAGGCATTGTGAGCTCTTGCTTTCTTTAGATATTGGAGAATCCCACTGGAGCAAGAGTACTGCAGCCCTGAGACTTGCATGTTATTAGACACCAAGGCTTTCAGCGTAAGGTACAGAGCTGAATAAATGGGCTTATCAGTTCTGTCCCTTGCAAAACTACTTATTTGTAGGTAGAGGTAGATATGAGAAGTCATGGCAGGCAAGTGATGCAAAGATTATGTTAGAGTCTGAATGAGAAACTATTCATTAGCTAACTCTAATTACTTTCAACAGCTGTTGTTTGTTTTGGGCTGCACTGATAGTATTTTGTGGGTTTTCTCATTCAAAACAAAAATACATCGAGTGATGCATATTTGTAATGCACATTTATTGTAACGTAACTGAATACTCTTTTCATGCTGGACTGAAACTTGTGAATCTTTCTTGAAAAGGTTTTCTGTATCTTTGACAAAGTTGTTGAAGATGTTTGGTTTTGTTTTCATTCGAAGAGGAACACTTTAAAATACGAGTATAAAAGTTGTATTATGTTCCAAATGTCTTTTAACTCTATCCACAATGAACCTGTTCATGCTGTTTATTCAGACTTTCTTCTCTTGTATTTCACAGCAGGGTTCTCTGGTTCGTTAGGCACTGAGCAAACATTTCTGGTTTATCTCTAAAATAACCCCGAAATTACCAGTAATGTTTTGAAATTTCTCAGTTCTCCTTTTATGTCACTGCCTTCAGTTAGTGGAGTTCAGCTAGATCACGTGCATGCCAATAAGGAACCTCTTCATTTGTGACAGTGAACTGCTAGATTAGCTGATCTGGATGAATTCTGTGATTTGAGATCTGGTGTAGGTGTTACCTTAAGCTGTGATGGTCTGAATTCAGACATCTTAATTTTGCTTTTGAAGTGGGACTTATGATCTCATATCAGCTACTTTCTCACCTGTGTCTGTGTAGAGTTTATATCCTTGGTAGCAAATTTCCATGCATTTTCCTTTTGAATTTCTCAGTCTGTGAGAAGGGGATGGATATGGAAGTTTTCCAGAACTTCTGAACAAAGTGCCTGCTTGCACGAGTTCTAAGAAATAAGGCTGGCATTTTCTTTACAAATGTATGTAGCTATGTAAATGTTAACTTACTTGCATGCACAGATGACTGACTCCCGGAGTAAAGTATTTAAGTACTTACGGACTACTTGAGTAGTAGTTATTTTTTAAGAGATGCACTTAAATTTAAATTCTCAATGAAATTCCACAGGATCAGGTGTAGCTAAAGAAGCACCAGCATGTTTAATCTTTCTGTAAATTAATCCAAGTCACTCCCAGCGAGTGCTCTAGTGCCCAAAGGTTCCCTTGACTGTCTCAGGTCTGCCTAGTGAACACTGAACTATGTGGCTGTGGTATTGCTGTGGATTCACCAGAAGTGCATGATTCCATCCAGTAACCAGTGGCACCACTGGGTCAGTGCTTCAGCTGTGGTGACCTTAAAATGGTACTAGCTGCTTGAGCTGCAGGTGGTGATGAAATGGAGTGCTGAGCTTGGGCGTATTTAAACATCACTCTTCTAATGTAATTACATAGCAATTGGTACAGAATTGTCTGTGTGCTTACTTGCCAAAGCTTTGAGAGCTGTAACTTCTGCGTCATTCGTCAGTTTCTAGTTTTGGTCTTAACTCTGTTTGATCCTGAGCTAGTTTATCTCCCTCATTCGTCTGGAAAAAGAATCTTAATATTTTTCATTCTTTTTCTACATTTATATTGTTTTCTAAATTAAAAGATAAGGAAGAACACTGCCTTTCAGTACATATATGCAAAGTGTCTTGTGCGGTATTTCAGCTGAAATCACCAAGGTCTGGTAATAACTATTTGTGGTATGAGAAAATTCTTAGCGTTCATTTTCTTTTCATTTGTAGGTGCTCAGCAGAAACACGCAGTTGTACAGTGGTTCTCTCATATTACAGAGATACCTAAGAATAAGCAGAAACTGCTTAAAAGAAGAGTTTCTTCCCAGGAAGTGTTTTTTGATCAAGTTTCTGGCTACGACACTGACATAGCTGTGGAGACTATTATTGAAAGTGTGCTGGTACGTACTGCAGCCCATCTACACATAGAAGGAAAAAAGAAACTGAAACAATTTGAAAAATAGAACAGTGCAGCTACTTTACTTCCTCCTGACCTGAATATGTGATGTGTATTTGATTATTAATGCAGTTTTATGGGATGGCTGAAAACTTAATACTCCTTCTTTCCTCCATCCCAAAGTGACTTTGATTATTGGCAGCCAGCCCTTTTAGAGGATTGCATGGAAGGAAGTAATTTGATGGAGGCCTGTCATGGTTCAACAAGGCCTGTAACAGGGTAATGTTATGCTAGCTGTTCTGTAGGCTGAATAATGAAGTTCCATGAGTTCCAACCGTAAGGTATGTGAATAGAAAACAGTTGAATGCTAAATTAACGGTAAATATTAAGGTATGCATGTGTTGGTATTTTCTCCTTTTTCAGGTAATACCACTGCGTCTGAAGGATGAACTACCTACTAGATTAAAAAAGGAAAAAATTTTCTGTGTAAAACAGTCTTGGGATGGGAAGTGTTTTAAGGCTTTGTCCCCTGCCACGTTCTCTAAGCTGAGTGAAGCTAACAAGAAAGGAGATGGCATCCCAAACTCTTTCAGCTCTTTTGTTCCTTCGGACATCGTTTCCTCTGTGAAAAAAGAGACCAAGAAGGTTGCTCGGAGTGCTGCAAAAACAAAAGATGTTGAGATGGAAATAGAATCAAAACATTCTGCTTCCAAGTCTTCCCTTTCTAAGGAGAGGCATTCACTAAGAATAGCTAATGGCATCAAAAATCCAACAGCAAGAAAGAAGTTAGAGTTGAACAGTATGTATATGTCAGTATGTGTATTCTGTCCATTTTATAGTTTTGAATGTAGTGTTGTGACTCCATCTTGACTTCAGAATATCTGCCTTAATTTTCCTTAATTTTCTGGCTAAAGTATACTAGAAGATTTACGTTGGACTGACTGAATGAACACATTTGGACCATATATTCAAACTGAAAGCTGAGTAATGTTGGAAGCAATAGTAGAGCCTGACTTTTTCAGTTTTCTACTATGTTGTTGTCTTCATAGGGGGAATGCGTACTTTCCAGTAATTCAGTTTTCTGTCCACAAAGCTTAATCCCATCACATTTCATTTAAATTACAGCTACTGAGTCATACTATGTCTTCTGAAACTTCCAGCTTCTCTGAAACATCTAACTCAAACCATCCTAAAGTGTGACAGAAGTTTGTTTTGCTCTTAATTCCTAGGTCCCATAAGGTCTCCTAGAAGCAAGCTCCTGGGACAGGATGTTTTGGAACTTTTAGATGATGACTATGATTCTCTAACGTTAAAACCATCAGCTATTAAAAGAAAAGTGACATTCACTGAAGTTCTAGGCTCACCACCAAAAATAACTTGTGCCAATGATAAGCTAAAGTCAGTGTTTGGTACTGCAGAGCACCAGGAGACATTTAGTGATATAGAAAGATTGTCCCCTTATAGGAAAGTTGAAGACTTTAATGAGAAAGTCAAGAATCTTAATATGGAAGATGACACTATAGGGTAAGTAATAGTACTTTTATAATTATTTTTGTATTTGTATTTTGAATTTGCCTTGTGTTTACAGGCTTAACACTTGAGCCTGAAGTTTAAAGGGCCTTCTCTCCATCTTTACAAGTGTGATTCAGATAAAAGTAGCTTTATGTTCTTCACAGCTTAACTGGACATAAGGAGCTGGGCAGTCAGAGCCCTGCAGTGACCCCGCGCTCTCGTAGAACATGTACACAGGAGACAAGCACTCGCATTGCAGAACAAGTCAGGTAAACTTGCTTTCATGATATCTTGTTCAGATTGCTTTCAACAGCTTGAAGCCTCAAGAGTTCATACAGCTAAACAGTAAGGTGAAAATGATGATTGCAGAGTGAGTGAAAACTGTCTTAATATAAGAAACATTAAGCTGACTTCCTTTTAATCCAGTCTGTTAAACAGCTATAGAAAATTAACGGCTCAAGTGGAGAATAAGTTGACTTGCTGATTATAGGCACCTACAGGAAAAACTGAAAATGTATTAAATGACACTATAGTGAGTAGAGTTGTATGTAGTTTTTTTAAAACTTGTCATTTCTTTCTCATAGCTTATTAAATATGCTAGAATCAAAAGAGGAAAAGGATTTTCTGTCTAGCTCAGATGGCTCTTACTCCTCAAGTAGTGAGGAAGAAGATAGTGATGTGAGCTGTACACCAGAAAAGAAAACTAAACCAAGCAGAATGTTCAGCACCCCAAAATCTTCAAGGAAGCCTTCAGTTCACACTCCTGGCAAGACCCCAAGGAAAACTGTAAGGTTCCTTATAGCCGTTGATATTTTAAAAAGTTGTTTTTATTGTTTCTAAGCCTTTTTTTTAATGCTCAATGCCTCTATGCCAAAGTTAAGTATCTGAACTTTTTTGCTTTAAATGAAACATTTGTATGATCTTCAGTATGACTAAGTTATGAAAATACAATACTTGCTTATCTTCAATGTTATAACAGTGTTGATCAGAAAACTTTTCAGCCTAAGCAGAGAAAATGTTGGATTAGGCTGGAGCTGACCGGTGACTGCTGAATGTGCTGGGCTTTGTTTGTTTTTGGGGCTATAATGCCTTGGCTTACTTTGAGGAAGGGCAGGGGAGAGAATGAGGAGGAAGTAAGGGAATTCGCACATGTCCCGAGTTGGTAGTTCTTAGACTGTGGATTCAGGACATCTATTAGCGATACATAAGTTAGTCTTGCGTGAGTCATTGGGCAGCTTAACAAGGGAAGAGTCCCTAGGGGATTTTTTTAAGTGATTTGGGGAAACTTTGAAACACTTGAATGAAAACAGTGTGTGCACTTCTCAACCCCTGTTCTCAAGAAAAAAAAACAAGCTCCTTGCTGGTTCAGAGGAAGGCAGGAGAGATGATGAAATGGATGAATTTGTTTCTACATGGGAAACTATTGAAAGCAGTACATGAATTGTGACTCTTAAAATGAGACAATATAGTAGAAGATAGGGTAGGTCTGTGAAGTCATGAGTGGTGGTGGAGATAAGCCGAAACTGTTTTTCTCTCCCAGTATAATCTACAGGCTCTCAAATAAACCTAGTAGGAATTATGATTAAACTGGAAGTAATTAGTCAGTTATTCAGTGAGTAGTTAGACTTGTGCAGTTCTTGGGCAAGCAGTATTGTTACTGCAAGAATTTTATGTGGGTTTAGCAAAAGACTGGGTTAAGTATCCAAGAATGATCCATTGGGAGTTACTAAAGAAAGTGAATACAGCAAGTTCATTAAATCTTATGAAATGAAAATAGTTAAGGGTGGAATAATATGTTATTGCCTTGTTCTTACTATTCTCTAAGCATCCATTTATGGCCAGCATTTTTACTTTTATTGTACACTGCACACTGAGACACCTTAGTTCTCCTGTTTCTGAGTAGTCTTGCGTCAGTGCAAATCTTCGTATACTGCAGAAAGCTGTAAGTTCAACTTTCTGCTGTGCTGATTGCTACCAACAGAAAAGGAATGCTCTGCAGTGTTTATGGCCACACTAAAGACAGTATGGCCAGCAGTTTCTTATCGTGTCACAGCCACTGAGCTTGGGATGGGGATCCTTGGGAGGGGCTAATTAAAAGTAGCCTCAGTTTATGAAAAGTGTTACACAGAAATCCTAGCACAGCTGCAACTTGTAAGCACTATGAGGAAAAATATGTAAGATACTGTGTGGCTTTTTTGTTTGGACTGTGAAATACAGATCAGGGGTTTCTAGTTGTCTGCTGTTTCTTAAGAACCAGATCACTTTGTAACGCAGGATTTCAGAAGAATGTAAAGAACTTTGGAGTTGTCTGTGTCGCTATTTCCCCTGCTAGTTTCTTTGTCTCCTCAGGGAAGAAAAGACCATGAGACTTAATTTGATAATTCCTTTCTTAAGGACTGTGCCTCCTTTCATCTTATACTTTGACATCCCCAGGAAGTTATGTGTAATTAATGTTTTGGAGGCTTTTATGAATTATCAGTTTCTGGTAGAAATTCCTGTATGTAGCAAATCTGTTTGAAGTCCTAATTTTTTCTTCTCAGCCTTTACTAGGAACACCCAGGACACCCCAGAATGCAACTCCTGAAATTCCCAGGCGCAGCCAAGCAGCACAGAAACCAACCAGTGTACTAGAACAAGCCAGATTAAGGTAATGTTTGCTGAAAGCAGAAAGTGCTAATTTTGCTTCAGGTGTGCAAGAGCTGTTGTAGGTAGGCTATGCTGAAATAGGGTAATGTCACCTTTACCAGATTGAATAAGTTTGGTAAAAATGGGTAATGTTTTGATTCCCAAGGAGCATTAATGAATTGACAATAAATACTATAGTTACAGGTGGCTACAGTACTGCTGTTACAATTGCAACTTACTCTGCAGAGTTAGGTATCTGTCTTTATTCTGTGTAACACTCAATAAAAAAAAAAGTGAAAATCCTCTCTTGTAGATTGTAATGGTACAATGAGTACCTTCCTACAAGCTGGCACCTCTTCTTATCCCTATTATACCTCAAATTATTTTTTGTGTGTGCATTACAACAGCTAGATTTTTATTGTATGTTTAATACTGTTTGCTTATGAAGATGATTGTTCAGCATTCTTAAAACTCAAAAGCTTAAGTAGAGAGACTAGACTACTTCATTTGGATACCTGACATTGGTGTTCAGACCTAAAGTATGTAAGACAGATTTGAAAAACTACACACAGTTGTGAAGGGGAGAGGTGGGAGGGGCTTGCTATTTGCTTTTCCCCACAAGGCCCTTCAGGTAGAACCGTGAAAATGCAACTCTTTGACCTCCAGTTTTTCATGTTTGTTTGTTTTAATCAAAAGGCTGCATGTTTCTGCTGTCCCAAAGTCTCTGCCCTGTCGTGAGGAAGAATTCCAGGATATCTATAACTTTGTGGAAAGCAAACTTATTGATGGTACAGGAGGGTGAGTGTGTTGGTGAGGCTGTGTAACTGAGATCACTTATACTTATGGTGCAGTGACAGTCAGTCAAGACTGCTTTTATTTAAAAGGTTATCCTCGTTTGACTAAAGTAAAGATCCTAGTGGAATTTTCCTGTATTTTTTTTTTTTTTACTTAAGAGGAGTTGTGCGAATAAATAATATGAATTCTTTTATTATACAAATTCAAATTTAAGACAGAAATACCTAGTTAATTTTAGGAGTCTGGGAAAACTTTTTTTAACAAAGCAAAATTAGAATTTCTTAAGATTTTAGATTGTTAGTTACTTTAATTTAAAAAATCCAGCAACCTGTGATCTCTAATGTGTGACATGTCCTAGTTTGCAATAAAGTAACGGAATGTTGGGAGTTACTTCAAGTGGTAAGAGCCTAGGAACCTGGTGTCAGAGCCTAGGAACTCCAGCTTCTTGATACTGAGAGTGTTACCCTCTTGCTCAGACTGCTAAAAAGGTCTTCTACTTTTGTAGGTGCATGTATATTTCTGGAGTGCCTGGAACAGGTAAAACTGCAACTGTTCATGAAGTGATTCGCTGTCTTCAGCAAGCTACAGAAGATGATGACCTACCATCATTCCAGTTCATAGAGATCAATGGCATGAAGCTTACTGATCCTCACCAAGCCTACGTGCAGATACTAGAGGTGAGAAAAGCCTCCTCAGTGGCTCTGTGCTTTGAAAGAAGAGGAAATGCAGATCCTCAGTGTTTTACAGGGTTCAAGACAACTAACAATCAATACTTTTGAAAGTTAAAACTGACAAGGGGTTAAACTCCCTCTTTCCAGAGTTTTGGTGCAATTAACCTGCAGTATAATTTAATTCTTGTCCAGTTACTAACAGGTCAGAAGGTGACAGCAGCTCATGCTGCAGCACTGTTGGCAAAACTGTTCTGCACACCTGGACCAAAGAGGAAGACCACAGTGCTGGTAGTGGATGAGGTGAGACCAGACTTCATTCTCTGTCTTAAATCTTTCCTAAAGTATCATAAAAAATGAGTTTTTAGAGAATGGAAAAGCAGTGTATATCATACATGATCTAAATGAGTAGACTTTGGAGAGAGGACACTCAAATAGTTCCTCCTAGTCTTATTGGGAAACTGAATGTAAATAGATGAGTCTCCTATTACCAAAATTCTCTGTCTTTGTTTTCATGTTGGTTTTATGTTTTACAACATAATGAGTGATAACATCAAGTCCTAAATAGCATCGGATTGAACTGTTTAGAGTATGTATTTTATCTGGAAGCTGCTTTCTCTGGTGAGAAAATTCACAATGAAATATCTAGTTTTGAAACACTGAATGTGCTGTGTTCAGTAATAAACATTATTTTTTTTTTGTTATAGGCTGATTCAGGTCCTCGTATGGCTAGGTAGTTTAACCTTGTTTGATGTAATATTAATATCACATTAGTGTTTACAATTGCAGCTTAATTTTGATGAATACTTTTCAAAGAAAGATTAGAGCTCTAATTCAAAAAATGCAGTACTGTTAATAGATTAGTAAAGGAAAAACAACAGAGACACTTTGTTCAGTATCATGCAAGAAGTGTTTTGTGGCAGAACTAACTCTCTCGAACCTCATTATAACTTGTATTGTAAACACAAAGACATCTTTTTTTTTTCTTCAGCTTGATCTTCTGTGGACCCGAAAGCAGAACGTGATGTACAACTTATTTGACTGGCCAACTCAAAAGCACTCCAAGTTAATCATCTTGGCCATTGCTAACACCATGGACTTGCCAGAGAGAATAATGATGAACAGGGTATCCAGCAGGCTGGTATGTCCTCTAACAGTTAGGCTGCTAAACTAAAAATGAAAAAAATAAGTATTGCATGCAATCAAAAGTAATCTGGGAGAGAAAGATAGAGTGGGTTACATCTGAAGTTAAATAATTATAAACAATTATGATTCCCCCTTCTCTCCAGAGGGCAGATGTTCGTATAAATCTTAGCAAAGTATAGGAGCCAGCTCACTAATCAGATGTCATGCTACATAAGAACACTCTGTTCTTATAAGAATGGATTAAGAAAAAGAATGCAGATGTCTTTTTAAACGTATTAAGTTTTGTATAATTGAATTTCGTGCATCATGGTCAAGCTGCTTACTCCAGAGTTCAGAGAAATTTCCTTCTGTTCTCCCTCGCTATTTCCCCTTTCATTCCTGGCACACAATTACTTGTCTCTGTTTCCAATAATTAGATGGTGGATTTTATTTGCTGAATACCTTTGGTCAGGGAATTGGATGTACTCATATATATGTGCTTAAAACATTGTCCTAGGTCATTGTTTCAACACTTCTATGATAAGAGACTTGCAAAAACAGTGCTCTGCCTTCATCCTTCTGTGACTCAAAAACAGTTGCACAGTAACTGCTAATTGCTTTCTCCCACCCAATAAACCTGCAGATCAGCTGAAGATCTGAGAATCCATGTAGTCATGGGAGAGGAATTCTTCATAAGAGGTGTAAAGCTTTACCTCCTGTAGAATATGAGAGGCAGTACATCCAATATAAGTCATAGATTGGTCTTCTCATCTGAAATCAGTTGTTATTAGCTTAAGCCGGAGGTGGATTTGTAGTTCTTCTCTGGTTGCTGACTTGCAGGCCTAATGTCAACAGTATGACTGTATACATGCACAGATATGCTAAAGAAGAGATGGACGTTTTTGGTAGGTTCTGCTGTTACTGTACTTCAAAGTAAGTGTAAACAGTTGTAATAAAAAGATTCTTTTATTGGGTGCCTCTAGTTTATTTACAAGTTTTATAAGAGAACTTGGATTCTAATAGCATGCACCACTAGCTCAGCCCTTCTGGGATAGTGATCTGCACTTAATCTGTTTGTGATGTGCATGCTTATTTTACAAATACAAAGCAGAAAAAAATGATTAAAGCTTATCAAAGCTTGGAGGGAAAGAACTTGAAAAAGATTGCTCCAACCAGAGAAATTAAAACTACTAACTATGCAGGCTATGCTTGAACAGCTTAACTACTACAAGCACTTCTCACTGTATTTTATTGTTTACTGTAGGGTCTCACAAGAATGTCCTTTCAGCCCTACACCTACAAACAGCTACAGCAAATTATTTCATCTAGACTGAACAGCATGAAGGCATTTGAAGAAGATGCAATTCAGCTAGTTTCCAGAAAGGTAAATATAGTACAAATATTATCCTCTATGTTGAGCTAGGTAAAAATTATGGGGGACACTGGAGAATTCTGTAACAGTAGTCTGACTTGGTTCTGTGGTTACACAATCTGCATTGGAGACAAAGTGAGGTGCTAGTTGTGGATCATACACTGTTCTTTCTCTAAAGTATACATGGCATTTTTGCAGGAAACATGGCTAAAGCAGTGTACTTGTTTTTCCACCTGCTTTGAGAAGGCAGCTTAATGATACAATGTCAGCTTTCTACAGTGTTTGGCATAATAAATCATTGAATGGATCCTGGGGAGGAAAAAAATCTAGTATGTCAGTAGCAGTGGAGATATCCATATTCATTTTCTCTTTCTCAAGATGTTTAAGGCCTCAGTGTAACCTATTCTATTTTCAGTCTGTATACTCTGTAGTACAAAAACCAAATAATGCCTTAGGGATCAGTAGCTTCTCAAATTCAGATGTATGCATGGTCTAATGTCAACTCCATTAAAACTGTAAGCCACAAATAGGGTTTTAAGAAGTATTTAGTTTCAGAAGTTTTGTAAACCTGAAGTTTTTCAGACACTTGCAAATGTAAATTCATTATCTCAAAAAGTTGTGTACTCTTAAAATAATATTCCTTTGTGTATGGAAAACTGAACTTTTCACTTTTTTTGTGTGTGAATATGGACTGTGGTAAGGTAACTCTCTACTTAAAAGGTTACTGAGAATTTTTGCTGGAGAGTTGAACTTTTCGTACTGAATTTCCTAGATTTTTTTTTAACCTGTGGTTATAGGAGAAAAGTTCAGTCTCAAATTTGTGATTGTTTGATCCAGGTGAGTGTAGGAAGGTTGCTTTTGATCAATAAGATCAAAATTTTGACCAGTATTTCAAATCTGGGTTTGCTTAACATAGTCCATGCGTGTGTTTGTTTTCTGGTCTATTGATTCTGCAAGCTAAGATAAGTGTTTAACAAGGAAATATTGATACAAACCTGTCATGTTTACTTTCAGGTAGCAGCGTTGTCTGGTGATGCAAGGCGTTGCCTTGATATCTGCAGAAGGGCCACTGAGATCTGTGAGTTTTCTAGCCAAAAGGATACTCCTGAAATAGTCAGGATGACCCACATAACAGAAGCCATAGATGAAATGTTCTCATCACCATATATAAAGGCGATCAGGTAAAAACATTTCTCAGAAGCATTTATTTGCTTGTGTGTCATTTTCACTGTTATATTTTTCAAAAACCTTCAGTCTGTCCTTACACTCCTTCTGGAGCGCGTGTGATGCATTACGTGTTGTTGAAATATGATTTAAAAAAAACCACAATCTCACAGCACAGCTAGAAGAGAGATACAAAATAGAAATCAGAGACAGGAAAATAAGGTGCAGAAATTGCTTGTTTAAAGCTATATAGGGTATTTCCATATTAGTGTTCTGCTCAGGGATTTTGAGATGTTCTGATTGTCCCTGTTTACTGTATGTTGTCTGAAAAATGTTAATGTGCTAATTCATAAATGTAGACTAACGGTAGCACATTGCAGAGTGTATATGATGTTTGATATGGATTCTGCTGTTCTCAGTTTGGTTTCATAATTATTAAAGGAGCTACAGGCTTGTTCTGCCAGCACAGTGCACTCACAGTATTATGGCGTTACACAATTCTGTAATTCACAGACATTTACTGTGTTAATATTTTTCTCATGTTGTTCTTCATACGAATGCTTGTAAGAAACAAGGATCTATACAATTAGCAAACTGTGTGGCACTTCAGCTGATCCATTAAGCTTTATATTCTGCATGGAATCAAATGTCTTGTTCAGGTAGTGAAAGGAGTGGGATGCAGTGCTCTGTATTGTCAGGGTTGCAGGTTGTAATATGAGACGTTTGTCAAAATGGCTTGCGTATTTTCACTCTCTGGTAGGAAAATACTCTGCATTTAAGTATTGTTACCAGGTGATTTCCCTTCCTGATTTCTTCCTAAGGACTCACAAGTTCTAAACTTTGCAGACTAATTCTTGTCCATTTTGTTTTGATATTCAGGAATGCCTCATGGCACGAACAAATCTTTTTAAAAGCAATTTTAGCAGAGTTTCGTAGGGCAGGAGTTGAGGAGGCAACAGTTCAACAGGTATGTTAGTGTTTTATGGTACTTTTATTTAAAGGGGGGCTGCGCACTGTAATAATTCTCAGGCAAAAACATAAACGTTTAAATGCTTGGGATTCGTATTCCTAGAATCTAATGGAAAACAATATGATAATAAGGTAAACTGGGACATGGCTGTCCAGCCCAGGTGTAAAACCTAATTGGTGCTACCACTTTTAATTGGAAACACCTGCACTTATGTTAACATTACCAGTGGTTTGGCTCACACAATGAATTTTTTTCTCTACATCTGAAACTGAAAATAGTGTGCCTTCACCTGACATATTTAATAACAACAAATGAAACATAACCTGGAAATAGTGGGTAACACAGTTTAAGGATGAAAACTGAATGCTGATTCCAATTTCTGTATCATCCTCTTTCATATTAGGGACAGATACCACCACTAGTAGCTTCAGGGTTTTTTAGTAGACTCATATACCAGCAGAGCCACGTAAAGAGTCCATTTTGTGATTGGAAGCTAAATACTAATAGTTACAAATATTTAGAACAAGATATAAAATAACTTGCTAACTGAATCTGGTTCTACAGGTTTGTAAGAATTTTATTTTCTGTTACAGCTTCCTGAATGTCTGTCAGTTGATTGCATAGGTACAATGGGCGATCTGTTCTTGAACATCAAAGAATATCTTGTGTTAGACTGACCTTTTATACTTTTTCCTTAGTTTTTCCTCTAACAACAAAAAGGGTTTCTTCTGCTTTTTCTAAAACAGAAAATCAGATCTCAGTCAGTGCCTTCTTACTGGTTTACTCATCTGCATGATTTGTGACAGGTGTGTTCTCCTGTGCTTAAAGGTGTACTGTGCCTTTCTAAGCTGTGTTTGTTGATGTTTACAGTCAGCAAGACTGATGCTTACTGGTCACTTGCCTTACATTTCACTTCTGAGTGGACAGATAGGTAATTAGTTCTTGGGCTGCTGGATCACCTTCATTCCACGTAGTCCAGGGAAGGTGCAGTAACAAATGATCTAGTGAAACTGTGGACAAACTAGGTTGCTGATTATTTTGTTTTGGGGCTATATAAAGAAAAGGATAGCATAGCATGGGATTATGACAAAAGCTCTGTATCTGGCGCTACAGCAGCAGCATGTGTGCATTTCATCTGAATAGGCTGAAACTAAGTTCTTCCTTCCCAGAGATGTGGAGGGAAGGAAACTTCCCTTTATCACCTCAGCCTACTAGATTGCAGCAGGACGCAAACTTGAGTTACATCTTTTTTTACATCTTTTTTCTTTTTTAACAGGTCTATCACCAACACATATTACTGTGCAGAATAGAGGGCATGCAGAGTCCAACGGTGTCAGAAATCTTGGCGATTTGTGCCAGGCTGGGTGCCTGCAGGCTGCTGCTGCTGGACTCCAGCAATAAATACCTTCACATGCGTGTGCGACTCAACATCAACCAGGATGATGTCCTGTATGCGCTCAAGGATGACTAAGGCAATAGAGATTTTATTTTTATATTTGTGTAAATATTTTAAATACTGTCTATTTTAATGTTTTTAAGTATTGATAAAATGGAAATAGTAGATTATATTTTTAAATTTTTGCTTGGTGTATTGAAGCACTTTGTACAATAAAGAACTTGCTTGGAACCATTTTAAATACTTGAAATGAAACGATCTGTTTCAAAAATGTTGTTGGTAACTGGTCCCCTTCCAGCTGAGCTCTGTAAGCTGAAATTGATTACTGGCATCAGTGCTGCTGAGCTTATTGCTATGGAGCTGTTTTTGTTGTGACCAGCGGTGTCATTGTGGCATAACAGTTTGTTTTAGTCAAGTTTTGTTGAGTACAAAAGATGTGTTCCAAGTGTGCTTAAACCTTTGCTGAAAGTGAACTTTACATTTACTGAATTGGTTGCATAAAGGATTCTTTGCTACCAGGGCACTACTTGCGTGACAGACTGCTTTTGTTATTCTTAAACAACTTTCTGGATTGGTATTGAGGATTGCTTTGAAGAAATAACCTCAACTAACAGACATCTGCCTAAAATCTACCTTCAAACTAGAACTGTTCGCAGAACTGTATCCAAGGTTTGGAGATGGAGTGGTTTGAGAACTGCTCCAGCAGTGTTCATGTTGTGTGAGCTCAGTGAATAAAACGTCCTCGTGGCTCAAGCTGCGGCTGGCAGTAGAACCCTCTGAACGTTGGAAAAGTCATTACGTTAGTGACAATATTCTTCATGCTGCTTTGCACTGTGACCCACTGAGAAGTATCATGTAGTGTCT
>JANHGO010006319.1:0-21560 GCA_024606505.1 Aquila spilogaster
TTGCTGCTTGCTTCAATAAATTTTGATCAGACTGTCCACGGGCTGGCGTATAATTTGTCGTCGCCACTTATAACAAAATGATAGTGAGAAGTGTCCTGGAGTATTGCAACTGCTAATGTTGCACTGCCTCTACCACTGCCCTAATTTAATTTCCTTAAAAAATACATTTTGAACATCTCAAGGCACTGAAAGTGCCTGATTGCAGGTATGTGGAGTGTATAGCATTATGGGGCCGTAATTTTGACCTGGACCTTGTAATATTATTTCACATAAATAACAATTAACAACCTTTGGAGAGGAAGAGAACACTCTTGACCTCAGATGTATGACCAGAAATGTGACCTCAGCCTGTCAGGTGTTGCTGTGATTTTGCACACATAAAGGGAAACTGTTCGCCCCCCCCCCCCGGCCCCTCTTCTGTACCAGTTCTGTGGTCAAGATAATTCCTCTCCATGGATCATCTGTGGAGGGCCATGTACCATGTCCTGTTGTTTGGGAAGGGAGGAGTGCAGTGCAGACCTGCCAGGCTCCTGGGTCACACAGGACCCAAGTCTCATAATGAGAGGGGGAATGGGGTGACCAGCAAAGATGCTGCCTGCTGCTTTGGTACTTCTGTGGAGGAACCCTTGTATGACAACTCATGTCAAAGAAGCTTCTTGCACCAGTTTGCAAAGCTTCTTTTTAGGGGAGAGGATAAGGATAAAGGACACTTTTAAAAAATAATATATTTTTTTCATACTTATTTGATGCCTGACAGTAGACTTCTAGTTCTTTTTTTAATTAATCCTTACCCTAAAATTCAACATTACAAATATATCATTTTCATTTCAAGCTATAGCTATTTTGCCAAGTTCTGCTTTTCCCCCCTATTGATTTTATTCCTGTCTAAAACCTCTTTCTGTCACTCTGTAATAGAATAAAAATGGGCTAAATCAAGCACTTTATCCAATCGATGACTCTTCATACTTGACCAAGAATCTCTGTGCCAGAAATAACATTCCACAGTCTGGAAGCGATAAGGATGAAAAGGTCCATTACAACATATTAATCATTGTTCTTTCATTTTTCTTTAGGCAGGACAAGTTCCATTGCTGTTTATTCGGTGACTTGTGATGGGTATCTTTGAAGCTTGCTTTACAACAGCTATGACCTTAGGCTCTACATGCTTTCTTTGACTTTTTAAACTGCTGTGCCAAAATATATGCCCATTGGTATGCATAATTCATACATGCAATTCCTAGGACTGAGCACAGTACTGACTGGAAGTCTGCCATGGGGAGAGAGGTTGGTAGTTTTTCTATGCCTGGCCTGAAAGAACAGATGTGGTAAGTGTGTGGTGAAAGCAGGTTCACAATTGTGCGTGGAAATGTTCAGATGGTAGATATTGCCCATGCAGTGAGAAGTCAGGAGGCTAGCTCTGGGGCTGAGTAAGGTGGCTGCTAAAATCCATTTTCCTTTATTTGTTGCAGGAGAAAGGAAATAGGCAGAAAGGGTTAGAGGTCTAGGGGTGGTGAGAGCTCATCGAAGAAACACGGTCCAGCTGCTTCTGCATCAGACAGGAGAAGTAAAACTTGTGTTTGATTAGGAGTAGGATTTGTTGATGCTACAAAAGAAAACGACAAAGAAAGACTGAAAGAAAATATTTTCATTTTAAACTGAGCATTCATCTCCTACCATGCTACTTAGAACTCTTCCTATCACATTTATGCTAACTAGGATCTACAGAATCAAGTGATTATAGTATATGTTTGCAGCAGTCAGTTTGGTTCTCACAGACACTGGAGTAGCTTTGCTCAGCTTGGGAATAGATCTATGAAAACGCTTCAGAGTGGCTACAATGCCTCAGGCTCCCTGACAGTTCATGGGGAAAGTATGGTGCTGCTTCAGAATGGGCTCTAAAGCATGCAATAAGTTGACTATGGTTGTTTAAACCAGCCAGCAGGAAAATGGGAGAGAGATGAGTCTTCAGTCATTTTCTTCAGTTGGAGAGAGGCTCTGTGCAATGTATTATCTAGGGCTTGGAATACTCTCCTGAAGGTAGGGCCTCTTAGATAGCCAAGCAGGGCTTGCTCTCTCTTTATTTGTCTTCTAAAAAAGCAATCAGAAGAGGAAAAGGAAGTGTGATGCTGCTCACTCTTTATTAGTTTAACAGACTAACCATGATCAATTCCTTCTTCTGCCAGAATAAATTCAGCTGCACATCTTCTGGAAGGATGCTGTGTAGACAATTGTGGAGGAAGGTATGATATAATGAAGAAAAGATATCGAGGTTGCTGGGATCAGGGAGACAGGCTAGACAAGGGACTGCAGCTGTGATCTGGTGCAGATTATGCAGAGTGGGATGGATCCCTGCTCTCTGGATTTTCTCAGTGACTATGATTCAGTGACACCCTCCTCCCCTCCCCCCAGTTTTTTGCTCTTGAATTTATTTTTACAGGGAAGTGTGAGCAGTCCCATTTCCCTCATCCCATCCCAATCATATGTGTTTGGCATACTTCCAGAAGTATAACCCTGGCCCTGGGAGAAGGACATTTACACAGGGTTAGGAATTTCCCAGCAGAAGGCAGGTATGGCTTGGAATCCCCTCATGCAAAATAAGATACACAGTTGAGGCAAGGCTGTGGAAGAGGCGCTTCCTATCCACATCTGTCCTCAAAGAAACCACCATCAAGATTAAATTATATTTGAACAAAGGCTTTCAGGATAGAAGTTTTGGCATTACCTGAAACGGAATTTTTGTACTTGAGCCCAAAGTCCTTTATTCAATAGATGGCTTGTGATCAGTGCAGTGTCTTGCAACTGAAATTGGACCTTTAGAAAGAATGAATTTCTGCCACAAGTCCCAAGTGGAGAATTTGGCCCACAGTTATTTTTAAGCATGCAGAACCTGGCACCTTACTTCAGATGTTCACTCTCTCCCTCTTTCCTCCTCAAAAATAGTTAGAGTTAAAATAGCTTGCACTCCACTTCCTCTTTATGAAGCAGTACTTACAAAGTAGGTAAAATTGAAAATTACATGGTACGTAACTGAGATCAATAATTAGAGCTACTTTACATAATCTCAGACTAAGTGCATGACTGTTGGGTGTTTCTCATTAGAAGTTTGTGGAATGTTCTTGCTTTCTTCTGCTTTATGTTACCTGTTTCTTGGTGTTTCCTGCACAGACTTGTTCAAATAATTTTTTCTATATTCTGCCATTTCCCCACTGATGTGGATCCACATTTCTTGTCCATTTAGTTAATCAGAAGTTTTGCAATGACTTATGCAGCACTCAAAATCTACGTTGAAAATATGTTCAAGGGTTTTCCATTTTAAAATGGTATGGATTTTTTTAAAAAACCAACATTCTTGATATTGAATCACGTTATGAAATGGAGATACATAATGTGGTGGCACTTCTATTATTCATGACGGATCAATTTTGTGTGGAACGTTATGGCAAAAAATGCAAAACAGGCTGCCACAAGAAGTTATAGCAGAGATGGATCACAGGTGACATTGGTTTCTGTAGAAACTACAGGCAGATAAAAACAAATAAATTAGCAGGAGAATGTTTCTCTTCTGGTGGTGCTGGCAGAAGGATCAGATAAGTTGTTTACTTGTTATTTTACAAATAAAGGAACACACAGAGAAAATGTCAGAAAATATTTTGGACTCTAGATCACGTCCAAGCACTTCTATAATCCTTAGGAGGAAAACAAGCAGCAATATTCTCAATTTAAAATTGTGACTTACTAAAATTAAACGTTCATGCCTGGATTCTTCCTTGCTTCTTGTGCTGAGCAGAATCTTTAAGGAGCCCTCATCCCTCTAAAACCACGTCTATATGCGGAGTGTAGTGCTGATCAAAGACAGAAAAGTCAGAGATTCTGTCCCTTAAAAGCTAATCCTCCCAGCCCATCCGTCAGTCAGCCTCATCCAGTAAAAAAAACTGTAGATTCTTACAAATAAGCAGTTTGGGTCTGTCTGTGCTTAGCATCAGCTACCTGCCAGGCTGGTGTTACAGCATCACTTTCACTGGGGCGAGGGGTTGGTACATGCCTTTTTTGACTGGGAAAAGAGAGTGAAGAAAGGGAAAGCAATCCCCAGGTGAGGAGGTGAGTTGGGGTGCAGAGCTAGTGGGGGAGAGCGGTGCTGCTGGGAGCAGTGGTATCTGCACAGTGATCTCCCTGAGCTCCGCAGCCCCAGAGCGCTTCCCACCTTCTCGCCCTCGCACTTTCCCTGAAGACGGTCTGTAGTGGCTGGTCGGGGAGTGCCATCCCTGCAGGTTTTATATGATAGCCATGACAGTCCGTTGTTTTTGAGGATGACAATCCACAATTTCTCCTCTACATTACTTTTATCAGTTCTCCTATGACTAGAGGGTCCAGGTTTTGTGAAGGATGTTTCTTCACACATAAGTGAAACAGATATCAAATTGACCTAAAGGTTACTTCCTCTAAATTTCCTTTGGGTTCTGTTTTCTTCAGCTGGCTGAAAACAGGTTATTTCAAATGAAATTAGCCTACCATAAATCTTCTTTCACTTCCTTTTCTGCCACAGGCTCTTACTTCCAGATCAGTGGTCTTCGATTTTTTAAAATATATTTATTTTAAGATAGACTTAGGGGAATTTTTTTGGATCTTAAGCTGATCACCAGAAGAGTGTAAATTCAATTTCACATTACTGAAGAATCTTTTCTGGGCTAGCTAGCACCAGGAGTTGCACCCCACGCCTAAAAAGTTTGTTTGATGTGTTGCATCTATTTTGGTGTGAATGGTCGTTTTTAGGACGTCCGTAAGGGGTACCTTTGTCACTATTAAATTTTCATGATCTTTCTGAAGTAACTCAGAAGGAAATGATTGAGTTTTGTAATAGGACATCTTTTAAATGAGCCAGCTATCCATGAGTTAAGTGAAGATACTACAGTTGTTGCTTTATAGGTCATAAGTGCTTGGTTTTCATCAAAGCCTTAAATGTTAGCCTGTTCCAAGGGGTCAACCTTTATATTAGGTATCATTTATCAAGGATTAACACAAAATAAAGTTTTAATTGTACAGTATGATGGAAAGTTGGATTTGTTTAAAAGAGGTAATAAAAGGAAATTTATGTGTTTAACTGAATAGCAGAGTGGGATAGGGTGACTAGAGAACGCTTAATGTTTTTTCGAGGAAAAGTAAGGAGGTGAGGGCAGAGAGGGGAGACAGGCACTCTGCTCACTGATAACCTTCCCAGCCAGTGGAATTGTGCCAGGGTCTTGTGCTTGACTGTTGGAGGATGACACTGCCATATGTTTTGATTCAAGCCAAACCTCACAAAGGTTAAAGTCACTTAGGGAAAGGCCAGCTAGCCAGCATTTCTTATATTTTCATTCGGGAGTAAAGCTCACTCTTCACTTGTGTTCTCAGCAATTTGGGGCTTGATAGAGATTGAGTTTGACAGTAAAAGAGGTAAAACTTATCATTTGGTGTCATGATTCAGTATGTAGCTCAGAAGATAAATTACTCATTTCAGAGGTTGATAAAAATGTATTTGTTCATTTGCCATTATATGATCTGTTATATTTTCAAGCAATCTTACAATAGAAGTAACATCCATTAGCTCAAAACAGCTGTGTGCTGTCTGTAGAGTTAAAAGGAATTAAAACACAGTTGTGTTTAAAAAACATATGTGTATTTTCAGATTTCAGCTACAGCTTGATGAAGCTCCATTAGACACTTGGGTGGCCAGAAGAATAGTCACCACTGAAATGGATACCCAGGCTAACGACAGGGTACTTAGTAAAGTTCCTCTGCGAAATTGTTCAGCATATGCTACAGTGCAGGTTAGCAGCTAAAGCTCTGCCTTCAAGGAGCACAGCTGTGATCCAGGGGGTAATCCTTGCTGGAGCAGGCCTCTGCCTGCCAGTCTGTGCATCTGGTACTCAGCCCTTTTGGGAAAGATGTCAAAAAGCCCATGCGAATATGCAGAGATTACAGGAGGATGGATCTCTGTGAGTGACAGTTAAGCGATCTTAATGAGGCTATGCATTACAAATATCAAGGCTTTGAAGCCTAATTTCAAACCAAAGGGAAAATATTCCTTCCAGCGGGGCTGGAGAAAATGGCATCTTTTCTGTCAAAGAGCTCTGGGCCAATTTCTTCATCTTTTATGCACTCACTTTCTTCTTTTGCAATTTCCCAGGCTGCCTTCCTTAATGGGCTTTTGCAAATCCTGCCTTTGCAGAAGGAAGCAGTTGGGTACTCTGACTCCTGTGCTGGTTTCTACAACTGTTAGAATGGGGGAGAACCTGTTCTCTCTCATGCTCTCTTACTGATTGGCTCACTTTAGCATCATTTGCCAGAGTTTCAGAATCAGGACCTAGCATTGCTCTGCTAAAACCTGCTCTGACCAGTAGTAACCCTGGCCCAAGGATCTCCTATATCTCTTTGGAGTAAGAGGTGTTGCATGGTTACAGAAGAGCTAACTTAAATAATTGAGAGATTTATCACCAGTAAGACCCTGTGTTTAGGTCTGCAGAAGCTAAAGTTATCTTAAATCCAGAATGAATCTTGTCATCCTTTATATAGGTCGCATAACAATATGCAATTCCTTCAACAAAAGAAGTTAAACTTAAGGTCCCAATTCAGAAACACAGTTAAGGCAGTACTTAAATTCTTTTCTGATCCATGTCCCAACTCAGCATTTTCTTCCCCTTTCCAATGTACTTACGCTAATACCCTGCTGGGAAAATGTGTCACAGGATATATTTTTGTACCTGAAAATAATTTTCCTGTAGCCTGTGAGATGCAGTATGATGCATTGTTCTTGTTGCAGAGAGTTTTTTTCTGAATGTACTTAGTAAAATTATTATTACAAATGTAACTCCTTGAAACAAAATGAGATGACAAATGAGTGGAAATTTTATATGTTCCACAGAAAATAAAAAACAGTTTCATAAGCACATTATTTATCAGTCCCATGTCTTTGTATTTATACAGTGCTTCTTATCATGAGCTGCTTTAATTATCCTTTCAAATACTGTCCGCTAAGTCAGGAAGTACTGTATTTTCTCTTAGAAGAAATCTGCTGAGAGTTCACTCAGTTTCAGTTAGTTCTTGAGACCATATACATTTTTGTTCTTTTTTTATATCTTTTCCATAGCACAGAAGAATGTTCGATTTGTTTTTCTTGGTTTATTTACAAGTCAGCACTGTTTTCACTTTCTGATCATGATTATGTAATTTGAGTTTTATCTTCTTCCTCTCTCCTTGATTTTTTCATAATCAACCCCCCAAATATGTACGATTAATTATTGATAACAGCCGCCCCTTTCACCAGATTGTCACCTTTCTATGTTAAGCAGTTCAGCCATTGTCTCATTAAAAATGTAATGAACAACTTTATTAAGAATATAATAATAAATAGTTTAAATTTTTTTGTACATAAATCTCGGAGTTATACAGCGTTATTTTCCCATAATGGTTGATTTAGACACTGGCAAATGATTGTTATTTGTCACTGGCAATATGCAAAGTTGGGGAGAGAACACAGGTATGTATTTGATGGTTATGTTTGCAATCTGGAGTGGGTCCCCGGTGCAGCAATGCCTGACTCCTGCTGAGTGGGGACCGTGCTTTTCTGGGCTGCTCTTCTGGCAAAAGCCCCGTCCGTACTCTCCCTCTTCACTTAGAGCAGGCTGGCTGCAGTTTCCTGCCAGGATTTCTGATGCCTTTTCTCTTTTCACATATTGTGTCGCCTCTTTCTTTATGATACAAAACAGGGGTGACAGAACTGAGGTAGGATTGACCTTTTGTTCAGCTGCACTTCTCCTGGATGATTTCTAACCTATTTTTGGATGAAGAGGGATTTTTGTCTACTAGGAAAGGCCTCTGTTTCAAAACTGGAGAAAATATTTCTAAGCCATCACTGAATGTTCAAATTAACTTTCCGATGTTTCTTAACTTTTCTGTCTGTCCCAGATTTATCCAGGCAATTACCTAGATGCATAATGAAGTTCTGTACTTAATAAAAAGCAGATTTTTTGCTAGTGGGAGAGAGGCAAACCATTTACTCCAAACTCATTTTTCATTATTTTTTCAGCTTACACAAATCTGCTGATCCCTGGTGGATAGTCTGTAATATTCAGTACACAATACATTTGCCTTTCTCATCTATGCAAAACATGCTCTCTTGAATGCTTTGCCATCTAGCTCCCAGACTGTTTGTTATGCTTACCTGCGGTATGTCTGTTGGGGAGGAATCTAGCTTTTCTAGGGGCTTGATGGTGTCAAGAACAGCATTACAAGGTCGTTTAGGCATTAGCACAGTTTAAATAATACTTAGCAGCCAGCTAGCTGTTTAATTAACTGTGAGCAACTGACCTCCTCTTACCTGTATTCTTTATAGACGATGGACACAAGAAAGAGGATATTAGTCAGATGAATCTTTAATCAACAAAAACCTGTATTAATTTTAAAGAAAACAGGGCATGATTCCTATGATGCATTTACCAGTTATGTCTTGCTTTTGTATCATGCCTGATGAGACGTAAGTCCATGCAACGCAGTTCACCTCCAGCACCTTACCAGAAAATCAGAACAAAACTTGTTATGTGTACAACATCCATTAACCCAGGGAAAAAATGTACTTTCATTGATTGTGGCTTGCTTACTGAGTTAAGGTATAGTATGGCCATCCTTGAGAAAGCACCTATAAATACCCCATGCGGAGGTTTGTGCTGTCAGGAGGGACAGTGCAGACAGAGGAAAAAGACAGATCAAGATTAAATCTGTCCAAGTGCAGCAGCTAATGTCTCAGTGACTTACCAGAATGATGGTGGGGTGGTTAGTTATTCAAAACACAAGCAAGTTCAGGAGCATTTCCCCCCAACAAGGTAACGATCCTCAATTAAAATTAGTATAGAGAGTTAGTAGTCTTGTGTCAGTCATCCAGTCTGGACCTAGCTACCAGTTTCATTAAAAGCTGTGGCTGACCATCTTGGATCTTATTCTTACCTCAGTCTCTTCCCTTTTTAAAATAAAATAAATAAAGTAAAAATAGCTTCATGACATTCATAGACTACTACTTAGCATATAGTGATTTCCTCCAGAATACAGCAAATTTCAGAAATATGTTTCAGTCCCAGTCTGTTGCCATGCTTGGTACCGTTTCTGTCAGGTTTTTCTGCAACTGTAAAATGTGGATTTGTGATGAAAAGTTGAATCTATTTTGATAATGTGGAGATTGAAGAAATGGTTATTGTGATTCTATTCCATGACATTATTTCTGAATAGGCAGCAATAATGATTCCCCCCCCCCCAAATAAAGCATATAGACTCCATACTTTAACAAAAACATGCAATCCTCCCTCTCCTTAATTCTTGTCTTCAAAATTGAAAAGAAATGAAAAAGTGTATCACTCAGGAGCTCAGGGATATTTGCCATGGATCTGTTAACTAGATACAGCAGAGCAGGTCACAGCCATCTGCCTGCTGTGTGCACATAACACCTTCGGCAGCAACTGAAAACAGGGAATTGCCTGGTCAGGATTATTTGCATCCCCCAAGCCTGCCCAAGTCCTTTACTCTGCCCTCATTTTAACAATTTGGTTTTCTCTGTAATACTATTGATTGCAGAGTCATTGATCAGAACTGATGAATAATTGGCAGCCTGGATTTTAGCATATACTGCAAATTTTAGAGAAGTAAATTCTGACATTCACAGAGTGAAAAAAATTAATCCCAGAAAAGCTCCACCTTCCCCCAGTCAGACCTTGGTTTCCATACAAGATCCATCTCAGGCCCTCTTCTTGGCTGTCAGCCTCAAATTCCTGCTGAATTCAACGGTAGCTGCAGATGCAACTTTCAGAAGCACGTGCTTAAAAGAGACTTGGAGGGTCCCTCAGGGAAAAGTGCTTCCCCCCCCTCCCTCTCCAGCCCCCTACTACTTCTATGTGATGTACAAAGAAATCTTGAAAAGATGGAGCAGGGAAATCTTCAAACTTAAGCCTTCTGGGTCATCTTTTTATATCCTAAAATAAGCTCAATGGCAGAGACCTTTAAAGGCTTTTCTTTTTGTTAGAATACTTTAATGGGAAGTGTATAAACTGACATTGATCTCTTCACGTTAGGGTTTATTACGCTGAGACACTAGAGATGTTTTTAGGTAATAAAGTTCTGCTCAAGTGCTGTGTAAATAAATGCAGTAATAGAGAGATTTGGCTTATGTCAAGAAGAGATGAGCTGAACAACATAGACTAATAGGCAAATTTTTCACGAAAACATTGGAGTACTACAAGAACAATGGGGTTTGTCGGTACCCTTTGAACTCAATGAGGGTGAGCTGCGTGTGGTCTTATTTTAAGGATGGGGGAAATTGGATCAGATCTAAATTCTCCTCTTAGCTCTGCTGTCATCTTTAGTAGATGCTGCTAACGCAGATCAATGTTTCTGTTGATGTAAAGTAATCTTGCCATTGGAAGAAGTCTAAATTAGATGCAGCCTAATTTAATTTGCTCTGTTTGGACATGCTGTATAATCCGGTGTTGAAAACCAAATCTTAGAACAGCTTTTCTTGACTGTACTGACAATTACACAAGTTAAGTGGTTGTGCCTTTTGGGACAGCATGTTCACATCTTTGTGGCAGGTTTATATTTGTTTTATTTAGGTGCAATTTCAAGTCAGGGTTTATGTGATAACCACTTGGGCAGACAAATTAGCTGGTTTTGTTCTAATTAATCTCAAATAACTTTTATTGGAAGCCTTCAGGAATATTACTAATGAACATATTCAAGACAGATTACTCATAAACAAATACTTATGTTTTTATTCCTAAACCATCATTTAAGTCTGAAAATATTATTACACGATTTCAGAAAGTTGCATTCTATCTGGTGTAATCATCACATTCACAAGCTGTCAGCTGTCAGATTTTACTGGTAAATATATTGAAGTAAATAGCGAAGCAGCATTGCAATTTCTTATGTTTATATGGTTCTGTAGCTATTAAAACAGTCTAAATGCATAACAAGTAAATAAAACTCAACTTTATATAAAATGCTGATGTGGGAGATGATTTGTTTGCCTCTCCAGCAGTTTGTGGCATTAATGGAAGTGTGAGGTCAGGACACTCCACCAGTGGTTACGGGATTAGCCGTCCTCTGGCATGTTGTGCACCGGCAGGGGATCTGCCTCGCTGGCTCACAGACCTCACACAATATTTTGGGTGCAATTTGCCTTACACTGGCCTCTTGGAGGGGGTAGATTTCTCTCTTGCTGAGTTTCTTGGGGGAGATGGGAAGTGGAAAAGCTTGTATTGCAGAAATGAGAGAACAAAAGGCAGTTGGTTTTGTGTTTTTATAACAAAGAGGAGGGCAAAGTCAGGCTAGCAAGGTACTTTGATGAACATAACTCCGGGCTCTCTTTCAGTGCATAAGGAAAAAGACCCATCCTCCATCCCCCCAAGCAGACTCTTTCCTTGCTACAGGGCTGAGAATAACACTGAAGTGAACAGTAACACTGAAGTGAACAGTAAAATATAAAGTGCACCATCTTACGGTGTGACATATCATTTTTCCTTGACATCTCATAACTTACCCTTTTCTACAGCTTTTTGTTCTGAGCCAAATGTCACAAGTTAATGCATGAATAAATGAGGACGGTTCTCACCACTTTCATGATATGTTGCAAAATATACACAGGTGGTGCTTTAAAGCTTGCCATTTGCCTCAATAACTAAATACCATTTGCATTTTACTGGCTTCTATGTGTGTCAGATCCTGCACCTGTTCAAGACCGATTTCAGTAGGCATTATACCAGAGCCTATATTTTACTTCTTTCCAGTGGTAAATAGGTCAGTATTTCAAGACAGAAATCTATTTAAGAGAAAGTAAGTGTTCTGTCTGAAAGGAAATATGGCATGTATGAAGTAAAATTAAAAATAAATTGGGTAATAATCAGTCAAAAATGACAGAAGTGCTGAAGAAATCAGTCCAAACAGGAGGAGTAAAAAAACCTAAACAAACCCCAACTTCAAACTCTCATGCATTAAATTCATGTTTCCATAAAGCCTTTAAGTATGTACTTAACTTAAATATATGACTTGCCCAGCTGTAATCAGGGGTAAAGCACATATGCTTGAAGTTATACATGTTCTTATGAACCTTGCTGATCTCTGGCTAAAGTGGTCAAGCTTATTGAGTATCTCTGGAAAACATATTTCTGATTACATGTAGACAAAAAAGCTGTTATGTTCACAATACTTGTTACATTGAATACTCCTTAAAATACAGCAAGTTTGACCATGAGCATTGTGAAACTAGATGCTGTGACACTTGATGAACAATACCAAGATTTGCTTAAGGGTTATTCTGAATGTATAAATGATGCAAAGGACTAGTTACTTTGGGAAGAGGTGGTTTTTAATATTCCTGTCAACACCAAATGCTGCACATAAGAAAAACTCATGATCTTTCAAGGCATTATAATCTATCTGGAATGACTGCTGATGGTTTTCGGTTTGCTGTACTCTAGTAAGGTGCTAGGAGTGGGTCCAGTGCAAATTTGAGCAACCCCTGCCTAAAGCCATCCATCATTGTTTGCAGACATTTCATCTTGTGCCTCTTCGCCCCAGCTAAGAACTTTGAATCAGACTGAATAAGAGTGTTCGTGATGTTTACAGTTTACATTAAGTGGCTTTTAGAAAGGAAGAAAAGCTTTTACTTCATGAATTAATCGCTCTGTATATATTGTTATGATGGTACTAATAGAAGCTAGTATACACAATAAAAGCAGAATCAAAACACATCAGCTCTGGTTGTCAGGAAAATCAGAGCTTTTAAGAGTTGCATGTACGCAAATTAAATTATGTTAAGAAATTTGTAATGCTATTAGGTGGCCTTTACAAGCTTTAAATTTATGAAGCAGGGCTTAGGTTTTCCCATTTCCCATGGTCAGTGGGCATGCCTGTGCATTGAGAGCTGGAACTGGAGAGAGCTAGACACCAAAATGTACATGAGCCCAGGAACATAATTCAGCATGCGACTAGAAAAATGAACTACTCAGGGGCTTGAATGAAAAAGTGCTCATGCTTGTGTATCCAGAATTAATTGTAGGCACCAACCATATAGGTGTTTAGATCTCCAGCTGTCCTGTTCAGGGGGTGGTTCTGCACCCAAAGCAAGCAGTTGGTTGTGAGGGCAAATTTGACGTTGATCTCAGCGGAGCCGAGTGGGAGATGGAGTGCTGGCAACAACAGGAGGGCTTGTGCTGCATCAGCCCTGGAGGGGCTGTAGAGAACCCTCTACCCTTCTCTTCCTCTAGAAAATGCTTGGCTGTTTTGATGTATTTGCATTTTTGGAGACTTATTTTCCCCCGGCTGTTTTGGAGGGAGAAAAGGTAGAGGCTAGGCTGGGTCTCTGCTGTTGACCTCTGTTAATATAGCTGGAGGGGTCAGGAGTGTGAAGAGCTCAGACCCCCCCTAGCAAAAGCCCTAGTGTAGAGGTGGGCATTGTCCAAACTGTGCTTTCCTGAAGTAGGTTGTACAGTGTTTGCTGGGGGCGTCTTACTTTGCCGATACCTGTATTCCTATCGCAGGGTGACAGGTTTCCCCAGAATCTGCTCTTGCTGTGGATGTTGGTATGACCAGAGGCCCTTTAAATCAGTGTCACAATACAAATGTTGGAGAAAAGAACTGGTCACATAGTGACCATGGAAAAATAGTTATTAACCTTGAAACTGAGGTGGACTACTCTGAGACCAATCCTCCACTATCACCAACAGCTTTTATAATAGATGTCCAGAAGAGTCCTCAGGAACATCTGAGCCCGCAGTAGTCAATCCTTCATACCTTTCCTCAAGGCACAATAAGCCAGTATATTTGTTCAGTTGAAAAAGTGGAAATAATATGACTTTCACTCAGATGTCTGCTGTTTGTTCTTCAATACTAAAAAAAATATATTTCAGAAACGTGTAGCTTTTTCTGCAGGAAAGTATGGAAGTTGTATCTCAATTAAAATGACAGTATTTACAAAGAAAAGGCAATGAGAGCACTTTCACAGTATAACATTTTGACTTTTCTTTCCTAAGCCATTATGAGAAATACAAATATTCATCTGGGACTGTTGAAAAATACCATTTATTGAAATAAAATTACTCCATCTCGGTCGGCTGAACCAACATCTTAACTGCTGAAGTACATTTACGCCTACTACAAGAGGAAGGGTGTTTTCTAGCCTTAAAAAATAAAAGAATTGCCAGCATAGAGTTAAACTATGTTCTTCCCATTTCCCTTTAGTAGGAGGTAGCACACAGCTATGCTGCCCCAAGAGCAGACCCGAGAGATGCATACTCCTAGAGTAAAATCAGGGTGACGTGAAAGTTGTGACCATTTTCATCACTGAGTGGCAGTGGTGTTTTAACAGGTGGGTCCCTGCTGCTGGTTGCTACTGGATAGCTATTAATGGCAGATGTGCTTTCCCTCTGCTCTGTGTCAGGCCCTTTGGACTTCCTGTGCATGACCCTTTGCTGCATAAGCTGTAGAAGGATGTCCCAGCTCCGCCTTTCTCACTGAGATTGGTGCCATTTGCCGCAATGCAACCCTCACTATCATCTGCTTGGTACAATAAATTAATAAAGAAAAACACCTATACAAATAAAAATTATGTGGTGCTGAGCTGTTATTCCTGAGGATATTGTTTGCTAACCCAAGCCCACAGGCTGGCACCAACTAGACGGGGGCATGTGGCTGGGGGTCACTGTACTCCATTGTGTGCCTTTTCAGTGGGTCTGAAAGAGTTGAGCTGCGCAGCTCCCGTTGCTGGTGATGGAAACTGCACAACTGATGCGCCGGTCACTCCACCAAAGTTTTTCCTTTAGAACTATCATAGAGTGAGCCGCAAAGCACACAAAGCATACATCAATCACACCTGCACCCTGGCTCGATGCCTGCCTGCTGCTCCATTCAGAGAGCTGCAGTGTGCAGTCTCTCTCAGAAGGTATCTGCTCTTATCTGGGTGGAGGAGAGTTACAGCCTGTCTTATACACCATGTGGAGCTGTTGGCAGCGAGTCTTCCTGAGAGGCCACGTAGAGTGTTTTTGAAACACCGGGAATGAAGTGGAAAGGAATTCTCTCCTTGGGTGCTTCAGGTTGGGAAAAATGTGTTGCTGTACACAGCACAGCAGAAATTCCAGATAACTTTGCTGACCATAGGCCATGTTGCTGTGAGGTCTGCATTGCTAATTATAGCATCTTAAACCTACCATCTTGTGCTGTTCTTTTCTATATTATACCTCCAGAATACCTTGGCAGAAGACAGCGTGTGCTGCATTTCTGATTCAGCTGATTTGCATTCCTGCATGCACCCCTCAGGCCATCCCTGGGGAGTCAATGCCTGCAAGTCACTGCTCAAACACGAGCATTTTCCAACCCATATTTCAGCAGCTTTAAAAATAGGCTTTTTGGCAAGTAGGCTTGCCTGTAACTTCTGTTGGCTTTGAAAGGATGAGGTCTTGATGTTCCTTAAAGTTGGACTATTTCTTGACTCCTGAGCCTTGGCCAGCGTTTTCAAACCCAATGTTGTGAAACATTTCTCATGTCTGTAGACCATATAGTAGGAAAGCTATCGGGTGAAAGCTGAATCATAGATTTCTAACCACATCTTGCTTTAATCATGGATATAACTGAGCCTGTTTGCAACTGTCCTCCCTTCTAAAAGAGCAAATTCTTTAAGTATTCTTAAAAAAGCAGCTAAAACTAATGTGTATTTTTGTTTGCAAAGTTTGGCTTTTGGTGACTTGCTGTTTTCCAAATTAAGTCCTTTTTGACTCTTCCACCTGCAGATTACAGTGTAAATTTTCCTTGAGCATAATGATTGTTTGGGCTGCCATGTGTGCCTCCTTGCATGTAATGATCATTTGGTGGTACTATCACGTGTACCAAACCTCAGGATCTTCAGAGGTTCCTACCATACCAACACACCTGTTCTCACAAATGCTCTCAGAATTTGGAGATGCCAAAATCCTTTTGGGTATTTACCTATTCTTATATTTATGAGGCTTTTCACTAAACACACAACATTTCTTATGTGCTTGTTTGCTTTGAAAAGTAGCTATTGTTTTATAAACACCGACTGCTATACCGTAAAGGATTGGCATGATTCACATAGCAGTTAAGTCATATTTTTCCTACTGAGATTTATTGTCTACATTTCTGCATCAGACTGGAAAACTATATAAAGATAAGTCCTTTTAGATTGGCTGGTACAGACTCAGTATAGTGGAATGTGGACCAAACTTTTATATATGGCATTAATTGAGGATTTCTGCAGAACTTCAGGCTAGCAGGCGGTTGACGGCTGGTGCAAGCATGCCCACCTCTGAGGATTGTGCTCTAATGTGCTGTCCTGCTCCAGCCATGAATTTGGCTTTTTAGACTTGTGTTTGTTTGAGTTGTACGCTAAAGGAATGTGCAGGGATATGGGCATTGTTCTGTTGGCATGGAAGTTACCTAGACTTATGTATGTTTATTTTACTGAACCTGTGGGATGAAGTACTTGATACGGTTAATTTATTATGAGACATAAATTCAGCAACATGGTAAAGAACTTACTGTGAGATGATGGACAACTTGCATTAGAATTCCTCTACTAATGCTGTGCAACACTCATTTATTATTATTATACATCCAAAAGTGCTTTTGGCACAGTTTTGACACAGTCTGCTAACAGACATGCAGTCCAAATTTATTGCCAAAGGTAGATCCCCGTAGGAATGGCAAACTATCCACACTGTTCCTGTACTGTCAGATACCACGCTCTGCCAGCTATCCAAACAACTGCAGGCAGGGGGCCAGGGAAAACATATTATAACATATTATAAAACTCTATTTTGACTTGCACCTTTGTTAAAAAAATAGGAGACTGAATTTTAAAGTAATAATAATAGAAGAAATGCTTTTGATTTTGGGAGCTAGTAATCTGAAGGCAATTCAGTGACCCATCAGACTAATCACATATAAAGACTAGGCATAGGCATTCAGTAAAATTCTGCAGTTAGTGCGGGGTAGTGAAATGCTAACTCCTACACCTCACTATTAATTTTTTTCTTCCCTTTATGATTTAATATTGAACAATGATGAAATATGTCATCCATAATGGGAGAATTGGCTGAAGTGATTTTCCAATAATTAAAAAAATGTATGGAATCTGGGTCAGTCTCCCAGCAAAAATACCCAGTATAAATTGATTCAGAGAGAGCCTAATCCATGAAACATATGATTTCAGTTCATTATCTGATTTCTGAAATGTTGTAGTACCTGAGGATCTTGTTTTCATTACCTAGGTGGACGGAGAGTAATCCAAAGTTCCTTTAAAATGAGAGGGTGCATTGTAGCTTCCCCACGATGGAAAGAGTACTGGACGTGACTGAAGTGAGTGTCTAAACTTCAGCAAGTTCAATATGTAGGTGAGGGAAAAGCGTGTTAAATCTCTTCCCTGCCCCTTCCCTTGAACCAATTTTCTTCGTTGCCATGGTGTTCCCTAGGTCTCTCCAGCAGCGATAGGACAAATCCCGCTTGCTGTAGCCATGCAGTTAGTTTGCTTGAAGCCAACAGAATTATTTTTCTAAGTAAGAAGAATGGTCTTTAGCCGCATTAATTGCAGTCATTTTTTCTGTATTCATCCAAAAGACAGTCCACTGATTTCAGTGAGCATTAGATGTAGGTTTTATAGCTTATTTCTTTTTTACTGTGGTAAATTCCATCTCCTTCTGAGATGCTTTTCTGTCAGGAAGTCTGCAAGATCATCCAGACTGCAAGTAACCCTCTGGTAGGATATTTATATCTTTTTTTTTTTTTTTTGTGGCATCAGGAACTATAATCTTATTTGAGGCCAGATGGTTCCCCTGTTCCATCATCAGTAATTTCAGCAAAGGAGATTTTGAGATTTTGATGTTGTAAAATCAGAATCTCTGTATTCCTATTTCATTAGAAGAAGTTCAACAGATTTGTAATAAAGGATTTGAAATCACTCTAATTTAATGGAAGCTCTTTCCTAACATGAACGATAGAACTGGTATATGACTAATCAAATATATTAGTGCACGGAATGGAGATTGCATAGGCTCATTTGTCTTTTTGTCCATGTTTTATATTGTCTATATTTTACTTTTTTTTTTTTTTCCATTTTCCCTTTACCTTTTCTCTGAGCTTCAACTGGACAAATTCACTTAGGATTCATTGTAAGATGGTCCTGGAGTAGATTACATAGTGCTTAATGGATTGTATTTCTGCAAGACCATTTAAATTATATGTATTAGGGAGTTTAGGTTTATAGAAAATTAATACAAATATCAAAAGATTTGTAACATTATATATGTTTCTGGGTTCCATAATTTTAACAGTCTTGTATGGAGGTCTACCATCTTTGTAGATCTAGCAAGTGATATGTCAAAACATTTGCTGCTTTCCATAGAGTTTTCATGTTACACTCTGTTCACTTAAGATATTTTAAAAATCAAGAAGTCTTATAAGAGTTAATTAGGTCTTTAAAAACGTGAAGTGTAATCAAAGAGTTTTGCTTCATGTCTGGATTTTGGTGCTAGACTATTGGCATCAATTGCATGATTAAGAGTCACTCTTCTAATTTAGCTATTAGACAATCATTAGCCTGATTACTACATATTGACTGCTGTACTTAGCTCTCAGATCATACTACAGGAGGGAAAAAAAATACACCAGCAGAAAGGAATAATTTACCGATGACAGCTTTGCTTAACAGTTCTCAGAGCTGTTTTGGTTTTTAAAACATTTTCCCTTTCAAAGTAAATGCTCACCTTGGCGTTTAGAGATGTAAAAGCCTGTCAGGTTGTTACAGCAGACTGTGTGACCGGGGCTGGGTTTCATGCTCTGAATGAGGCCAAATGCTCCCTTTGTATCTTGGGCGCTGAAGGTCACTCCAAAGTCAGACTGTATTTTCATAGTAGGAGAAGGTAGAGTTTTATTCTGCTTCTGAGACCCAGAAAGCTTGAAAGCCATATTTTAGAAACATTAGGTTCCCAACTCCTATTGAAATCCTTCCGTGTCACAGCTTCCTACTTGGAAAGTAGGGATGATGTTAATTTGGTCTGTCTAGTCTAGTTAGGCTGTGAACCCACGGGGAGAGGGCCTGTCTCTAACCATATGCTTGTGCAGTGCCTGGCACAGTGGGGACCCAACTTCAGCTGAGGCCTCTGAGGACAATGGCAATACAAACAGCAATAATACGAAGTCAAAGAGGAATTTTCGACTTGCACAAACTTAAAGTGATACTGTATGACCTGGAGCCTTCAGCTTTGCTTTTCACCAGAAGCGCGGTGACAGTGGACACCCAACCTGCTCTCCTGAGCCATGGACCCAGGGACCGATGTCCTACCTGCCTGCCGCCTCGCATGAGGCTTCCCAGGGACTCCTCCCTGAGCCTTTAAGGCATCTCCTCCCTGCGATGAAGTCAACCGCCACAGGGCGAGAGTGAAGGGGAGTCTTTGCTGCAAGGGAGGAGCAAGAAATCTTTTATCTCCCTTTTTCCTGTGTGCCTAAGCATCCTCCTCCAGGCTGCTCTGAGTTTGTGGAAGTCCTCTTTTGCCTGGGACACCTCATCAGGGCACAGGTGTGGTCTGTCAGTCGGAGCATGTGGCTTCCTGGAGCTAGGGCAATCCTGGGCAGAGCTCTGCTGTCTTTGCATCTCTTAAAGCATTAGTGGAAATGAGCCTTAACTGGCGCTAGGGATGGACAGCCAAACCAGCACTGTTGTTAGTGTAAAAAATGGGTTCCAGTGAAATCTAATCAATGCCTTGATTTAATTTTGGGCAAATTTCTCCCTTCCGAGTTTGTTTTGGCATAATCAGGCTGTTTGAAGGTGACGTCCTTGGAACATTGCTCTGTATCACCTGCATTAGGGCTGATAGCTGTTGGTAATGACCAATACTGTCATTCTTCCTCAGCCCAGCCCCATGACCACCTTTTGTGCCAGCCTGTTTGGTGCTGAAATGGAGCTCTGCGTACCTAGGATGAGCACAGAAAGCATTATAATCCACTGCTTCTGTGAGGCTTGCTCTGTGACTGCGCTTAGCAGCATAGTGAATATCATCCATAGTAAGTAGCTAATTTAGCATCTCCTATCTGAAAATGTAATGATGAATAATCAGGGAAGATTTAAGTGAGCAGGAACTTATATACTTTTTGAAGGACTGAAAGATGAAACTGAGCTCTTCTTTTATGATATTCTATGTGTATTATATAATGCTAAGTGCCTATACAGACACACATGTTAAAAGATGACACAAATGTTGTTGGGACCTAACCCCATGTAATGCATTTTCATTCTCTCACCAAGTAATCTTAAATTATTTTCCTTGTCAGGATGATTGACTGATCTTTATTGAAGAATCTTTCACTGTTAGAGAATACCTTTTTGTTTTATAATTTCCCTAATTAGCTCTAAATCCTGCTACTCCTCTCTGTAAAGAACTGACGTCTGCCAGAAGTAACTGCCCACATAAATGCAGGCCCCTTTGACTATTGCCTCACAAAAGTTTCTTTTCCATATCAAAAGACATATGCATCACACAATAAAGCTAAATTGCTTCAGCTAGAAAAATGAAATTACGCATAGAAATATTGCCTCAGATAAAATGCCAACCTATGCAAGCCTCCTTGGCGTACACAAGCCAGCCCTGGACTGCTGGCGCTTGAATGCGTTCTGCTGGCTTTTGAGGATGAACCCCAGCTGTAGAGTCCCTGGTGTGCAGCGTCCCTCCACAGCTTTGCTGGGAAAATAGCCCTGATTTGTTTTCTGGCCTACGGAGGTTGTGGGTTAACGCTGCTGGCTGCTACTGGTGCCTATTCTTCCTTCCATCTCAATCCCAAAGCGTCTCACTTCTTTCCTACTTCCTTCTACTTCCCTTCAGCTTCCTACCGCACTCCTGAAAGGGTTTTCCCTTTAGGCGTGCAGTTTATAGCTTCAGAGAAGGTGCGTGCAAAAGGGAGGAAGAAGCAGAAGCGGTCGGTGTTGAGAGGCCATGCCACAGTCAGAGGTGGCTGGGCGCGGGAGCAAGCTGCCTGCGGAGTCCGGCCAGGTGGCAGGGTGCAGCTCAGCCACCCAGTCCCCCCGCAGCACAGCGCTGGGCTTCTCTAGGTCATGTCACCAATAGGACTGCTCCTGTGATGGGGAGGTGACCTGCCCGAAACCAGAAAATAGGACCAGTCTTGGTTTTCTGAGGCTTTCAGCTGTATAAAGGGTTTAGCTCAGCTTTGGACAAGTTTCTGAGCTTAAGCTTTTGTGGGGCATGAATCTTTTTTCTACTCATGTCAAAGTGTTTTGGATAAGGCCCATTGTTGGGATAGGCCGACTCTTTTGATATATTAGCCTGTTGCTGATTAAAAGTATATTTCACTTTTTAATTTTCACTTTTCGGGGTAGCCATTGCTCTAATGGAGACCCATTTAGCCATTGCTATAGATCAAAAAAGCCAAGCTTCCTCTGCGCCGCTATGGATTTTCCATGGAGCTGCCCATAAGAGCCTTGAAGTTATTAAATCCTTTTGTTTTGCTGTCAATTAAAGACG
>JANHGO010006320.1:0-21559 GCA_024606505.1 Aquila spilogaster
TGCCCCTCCAGCTTTCTCACTGGCTGGGCTTGAGAAGCTGAAAAATCCTTGACTTGAGACTAAACACTACTTAGCAACAACTGAAAACATCAGCGTTATCAACATTCTCCTCATACTGAACTCAAAACAAAGCACCGTACCAGCTACTAGGAACACAATTAACTCTATCCCAGCTGAAACCAGGACAGGTACTTATATGTACACGGAAGCCTGGCTGGTATTTTATTAGCCAGCTAAAGGAATTACCCCTTACAAAGAAACCAGGTCTTAGATTTCATGAATATTTGTGTTGAGACAAAATACCACATGGTTGTCATCTACTTGGGGAATGTGGTTTCAGGTTTTCTTGTTCTCTGTACTAATAGTCCTGTTAGCCTGAGGACAGGCTTCAAACACAAACCAGAGCTGAAACATGGCATGTGCATTTGAAGTGTCTAATTCACTCTGAAAGGCAGAAACCTTGTCTGAAGGAGCTTGAAATACTGGATTTACATGTCACAAGATGGGGGAAAAGGTAAGTCCCATAAAACACACCTGACTGTCCATTTTAATCATCTTTTGTATGTTGTCATACATCCCAAAGTAATTATTTTCAACTTCATTTTTGTACGAAGCAGAAGAAAACAAAAAAAATCTCAAGTACTTTTTATCAGCTGCGGACTCTGTGGGTCATGTTTCATTGCTTGCTTGTTAACTGTGCCTTGGAGTCTTCCTCTGAGCTGTGTTCATCATCACCTACAACAAGGCACACAGCTCTATATTATCTCCTAATCCTTTCCTGCTTCCTGCATTCCAACTAGGCTTATACAAGAGCATTTCTAGATCAATGTGTTTGTCTCCTCCGTATAATTTGTATTAGCACATCCAGTAGGAATCTCAGTTGTGGATCATGGAAGCATTTGTGCCACCTTGTGCATGGATATGAAGTAGAAGATCATCCCTGTCCTGGAGAGTCCAGCTATAGAAATGAAGTAAAGTTGACTATGCTTCTTATTCTAGGTGTCCCCTGATGAACCTTCTGGGAAAGATGCTTTACAGCCCGGGCGTAATCTCGTGGCAGCTGGTTATGCTCTCTATGGGAGTGCCACAATGCTGGTACTGGCCACTTCTGCTGGAGGTGTCAACTGTTTCATGCTGGATCCGGTGAGAATGTCTTCTGTTTCTTTGTTTCTTTATTAGGGATAAAAAGGTACTGTTTATAAGAACTGTTTGTCCCCCTCAAAATCAAACAAAGGAGCAATTTTCAAGCTAACATGGAGAAATGAAGTATGCTTAATAACCCATCAGCAATAATGTCAAGAGATTTTTGCGTTCTGCCTGCCCGCTGCAGCGGTGCTATGTGTGATTCAACAACAGGAAGACAGCCGAGTCAGTGAAGCAGATGCAGCATGTGCCAAATCATGTGATATTTAAAAATGAGCTGGTTTCTGCAATGCAGAATGCCCTTTAAGACTTGTTTGTCTTTTCCTTAATGCTAGGACCTTAGTAAACCAGAGAAGCAGAAATATTTAACCTTCTTCTGTGTTTTCAGATCCCACCATGACGTGTAAATGAGTAAGTGATGCGTGTGGGTGCATTTGATGTTCTAGCATGCTTTGACCATACGAGTTTTAAAATAAAACTCATATTGATCATAGCAGAAAGCAGTTTGCTTTAGTGACCCATTTTTTTTAATCAGTTAGTCAGCCTGTGCCACCTGCCAGTATTAAATTTTTAGAACCTGCCGTGGTCAAGCAAATATAACTTGAAGCTCCCTGTTAAGTAACAGCTTAAGTAGCTGCATGTATTTTTGTCTATATTCAGATAGCAGATTTAACTTTGAGCATGCATGCATGTTATTTTGTTTATTTTTAGCACTAACTTGGAAATTTACTTTAGTGAAAACTAAACAGACCAGCCCTTCGTTACAGAGATTTGCTCTCTTGACTCCAGGCTTCCAGTTAGCCCAAGCTAAGACGAACTGGAATTTATTAATATCTACAGATGTTTGAAGAAGTTTATTCATTGCTTCAACCAGCACTCTCATTTTCCAAACTTGTCAGAACTGTACTTTTATTGCAAGTCTAGCAAAAGAGTGGAGAGCTAAATAAATCTACAGGCAACAGCATTTTTGGGCATAGAAAAGTGATAGAGACCTGGGAATGGTAGTATGAAGAAGCTTGCATGGCCCCAGGATTCATGCTCTGTCTGTGTTTTATGGGTAAACAGAACACTGCTTATCTAGACTGCAAATACCACTTTTTCATAGGTACTGAATTATTCAAGAAAGTGACAGAAGTAGTAAATTTTTCCTAAATGGTGTGTATGATTTGTTTTTGCTCATTTATTTACAAACCAAGACAATTAACATTAACAAATTGTTTTTCTTTCTTATTGTTAGGCAATTGGGGAATTCATTTTGGTGGATAGGGATGTGAAAATCAAAAAGAAGGGAAATATCTACAGTCTCAATGAAGGCTACGCTAAATACTTCGATCCTGCAGTCACAGAGTATCTCAAAAAGAAAAAATTCCCTGAGGTAAAAGATCCTATTTCAGAGAAACTTTCTGATGACAAGCAACACACATGAATTCCAACTTCATGATCAGTTGCTGTCTCATGCACTGTTCAGAGCTTGTTTTCCTTTCCTGTCTATTTAAAATGTATCTTCATGTAGGAGTGATAATTAGAGCAGCAGTTGATGTGCTAGATATTTCACCATCCTTCAGTACTGCATTGCACCTCTATTATTTTTTTTTCCTTTCTTTCTTTTTTCTTTTTTTTTCTTTTTTTTTCTTTTTTTTTTTAATTTTCCTTCCTGGCTGGGAGCCTGAGTAACAGTGCTGGAGGCAAAACTGGGCATTTGGTAGTCAAGTAGAGAGGAAATCTCATCTGGTGATGAAGAAATTAGATCGACCTGTGTGTTAGATTGCTAATTCCTCACTGCAGTATCCGAGTAGAAGGAAAGGTGATTGGGGATGGCAGTGGGTCATTGCTTAGTGGTAACACAAGCTGGGTCCTGAGGGGGCCTCTGACTTGAAAAGCTAGTGTAATTTCAGGGTCTACTTTGTGGTCGTGCAGCTTCCTGGAGGAGGCCTGAAGCTCTAAGAAGTGCCCATAAAAATCATGTCTGTTCTTGTGCCTTACAACTGTCATCACTGGAGTTATTACGTCGACAATGAAGCGTAAACATTTACTATTTTTAAGTGTTCCTTCTTGACTTCCTGATCTTGCTTTGAACAAAGACTGGCACTTTCATCTGGCATCTTGCCAGGCTTAAGGTGTTGTTTATTTAGATATTAAAATATACTCTCTGAACTGTAATAAAGAAATAATATCAGTAGTCAACTATTAACTTTTTCTTACCAAAAAAGTTGTAGAACGTGGCAAAAATGTGTAGAAGTAGGAAGGATCACTTCTTTTCTTCCTTGATAATTTTTTCTGCTACAAAAGAAAAAAAACCAACATCAATTCCTAGCACTTGATCTTTTTGCTACTAGAAATGCAGTATTTTCCAAGGGTTAGAGCACTGATGGAGAGCTGGGATGCATTTTCTGTTGTTGGTGCTACCACTCATCTGTCCTGAAATCTTCTGTCAGTCCTTTTCCTTGGATTTTCCCAATTAGAAAATGAGGAGGAAACTGGAATTTTCTCCAAAACTACCTTGAATATTGTCAATGGAGCACGATTTGGAGGAGTTAGATGTTAGGACCACTAAGAGAGGGGAAGAAAAAAAAAAGATTAACCTGATGTTCTTGAAAGTTACAGTTATTTAAATGTCTTTCTGTAGGATGGCAGTTCACCATATGGTGGGAGGTACATAGGATCCATGGTGGCTGATGTGCATCGCACACTGGTGTATGGAGGAATCTTTTTGTATCCTGCTAACTCCAAAAGTCCCAAAGGAAAGGTAAACCTGAATAAGCCCAATTATAGAAAATGTTACATTATCCAGATATTTCACTATCACAGATCAGTATTTTGATTGCAGAACATGTGTTTTATGACTTGGTTGCTTGCACCTCTGGTGTGTGAGTACAGCCACCCACCACACTCTGTTATGAGTGACACCAGCCTGTTGTCAGACACCAATTTTAGGGCTGGTGCTAACCTGTTTCAACTGCACTGACTCCTCTTTATCCCCAAACATATCCAGATTATGGAATGTACCAGGGGACGTGCTGTTCAAAGAGGCTTCTCTGTACTGTCTCAGCTCAAACCATGCTGGCCTCAACCAAGCGAAACATTACAAAGCAAAGTAAACAATCCACATTACCCTGAGATTCCTATTACAAGGCAGTATGTAAGAAGCCTAAATGTAGCGTGCCCCTTAGGAGAAGCTCTGCCAAAGAGAAAACCGTCTGCATCTTGTACTTGGTGACACTGCCTCATCGGGAGGAGCTATGCCTGGCTGCCTCTGCCAGGATGACAGTCAGTCAGGGGAGATCACACACTTACAGGCTGACTAGGGGACTGTTTATTCAACAAAGACCTTTCATCTGTTTTGTAATTGTCCGTAAATTATTGCTTCAGGTTGCAGATAAGATGCAGTTACTCATTAGAGAAACTTAATGGCACACTCGGGGCCAGTGTTTTTCTTTCTTTTCACACAGGCCTACGTGGTCTGCTGCCTTGTTAAAGGTTGTGTCTTACATGTGAACTTTATCTCTGTGTAAAGAGCACAGTGCAAACATGAGCTATGGAGAAACCACTCAAATTGGGCAAATCCAGCATTCACTGTTTTGTTTAAAAGAAAAATCTGCACAGTTTCATTCCTGAGTCAAAGTTTGTATGAAATATGGAGTGCTTGGAGTGTTGATTGGTTTTAAATCAAATGCCAAATATATTTACATTTCATGATTCTCAGCATTGCTTGGGCTGACCATTGCCATTTTGGGTTTTCTCTTCTAGCTGAGACTGCTCTATGAATGCAATCCTATGGCTTTTGTTATTGAGAAGGCTGGGGGAATAGCAACAACTGGGCATCAAGCAATACTAGATATAGTGCCTGAGGATATCCACCAAAGAGTGCCCATTGTCTTGGGATCTCCTGACGATGTGAAGGAGTACCTTGAGATAGTCAAGAAGCATTCGGCTAAGTAAAGAAAGCTTGCTGGAGTCACTGTGCAGATGGGAAGAAATGCCTTACAGCTGAACCAAAGAACACACTGCAGCACTGCAAGATTGAACTGTCTGACCTCTGTAGCAAGAGAGCAAATGAGCCATATTTTCATAAGATTTTTTTAAGTGAAATCTTGTGCAATTGCATTGGGCAATGAAAGGCATTAAAAGATTGCATTAAAGGAAGCAATAAAAGTAAAAGCAAGGGAAAAATATGTTTGCTTTTTCTTTTATCATTTGTGATTACACTAAAGCCACTGTGCTACAAGGAAATACTGTGTTACATTCAGTAACTAGGGGAAGATTCAACTTCCTCAGACAAGCTACAGACTATCACCAGAGTATCTGACTCTGACCTCTCCCAAAAATCTTGGGGGGAAGACTCTGCAGCCTCTTACTGTGAGTGACCATTCCTAGACCAGTCTCTAGTTCTTTGGCAATAAATATAAATGCTAATGTGGACACCTTCACATGTTGCTTTTAGGCCCCAGAAGTTACTGACTGTACTTCAGTGTGGGCTTATTCTGATCGAGAATTAACATTTGTGAAACATGTACATTAGTGCATGTTAATTCTGACACGTGCTGTTGATATTGCCAGTTGGCACTGTATCAGATCCAGTTACACAAGAATGGAAAATGACATTTTGGAGTTGGATTTTGAATCAGATCAAGAGCATGTATAGACAGCTTGGTGCCATTCTGCTGTGATGAGCTGGCTATCTTTGCCAGAAATTAACCTGCTTTCTTGATGAAAAAAATGAACATGCGTGGCGCTAGCACCCCCCACCAGGTGTTCTTTGTGTTATTTTGGGAGTGTGCATTACCACGGAAAAGGATTCTGCTGCGCAAGCAGAAGTAAGTTGCGAAGATCCCCACAAAGCATACTGACATTTAATATGCTGATTCAGAGCATGCTGCTGGGAACACGATGTTAGCGCTTGGAAGCTAGATGGGCTGTCCACCTGCCTGGGTACAGTTTATGGATGTGGCTCACAAGCCTTTTGAATCAGTCCAAATCTGACATTTCTCACTGCCCACTTGCCTTCGCCAAACTCAAGCTAAGGGACATGTGGGTGTTGCTGTTGGGTAGACTGCCACTGAACATTCACTCAAGCCGTGGTCTGGGAGCCCCTATCTGTGGGTGCAATGAGCTATAAACCTGCCTGTCTGGGGATTTTGCACACACCAGTGGGGATAGCCTGCCTAGGCTTGGTTCTTCTTGTAAAACAAGAAGAAAAGAGTGGGGGGCAACCTAGAGGCCATGGTGCGAAGGCATGCTCTGTGAGGGCTCACACAGAAAAAAACCTGGGGGCCCTTGTTCTGACAGAGGTTGTGTTTGGGGCAGTTGGAGGCATACTGACAAACCTTGGATGGGTGTATATATACGCATCTGTTCTCCAAAGCGATAGAGAACAATGTGTTTCTGGAAGGGACTGAATGGCCTAGTTTCTGCTGAAAATGCTGTTTCTGATGAGGCTTTGTGAGTGAAGACAGGGCTTTCAGGGACCTGAGCCCTTAAAGGATTGGGACAGTCCTGGAAATCTCCACTGAGCTCTCGTTCTGTTTGTGCACCTGCTTTTCACTCTTGTGAGGGCCTAAGTCTATCCCTGCACAGGATCTGGCTCCTCTGTAGGCCAAACTCTACTCTGGGAAAGAAGCAGACCACGGCTTATGTACTTTGCCTGATACACACCTGCAAAATCAAGCACCCACAAACAGCGACCATGCGGTATGCTGTCTAATTTCTGATTAATTCCCCTCTGGGAGAAGGCTCAAACCTACATCTCCCAGCGAGATGCCCTTATTGCCAGCCTGGGTGCCAGCCTGGAAAAAGAGGGTTTACTACCCCGACCTGTGAGTCTTGTGCCGTAACGTGGGAGAGGACTTCATCTGACCAGACAGCGAGTGGGACAGCCGTGTGCTGGGGGACTCCTGTGGCCCAGGCTTTTCTTCACGGGCTGCTCTTTCTTGGGCTAGGGCCAATGCTGCTTTCTCTGCCTCTTTGTGTGAGCAGCCAACCACTTGGATATGGCCATGCTCTCGCTTTTGTAAAAGAAAAAAAAATGCAATCCTTGCACCTGTTTTGTCTTTTCGTTGTGATTTCAAAAGAAACAGCAAGTCTGTCTCAGTTTTGACGAGTGAAGGTGTTAAGAGCAGCTGGAGTTCCTACCTCACACACTGAAACACTTCCCAAAGGAATTGCACATTCTTATCCGAAGCATTTCCTTTTTTGCTGGCTCTGGCACATACCCCATCACACTTTAAAAGGCTCCAAGCTCACTAAATCAGCTACAGCAGGCAGCATGCTGAGAAGGACTCTAAGCCTCTCTGAGGTTCTGGATGCTACTCCTAGAGGAAAGTGCATGACTGTTGTTGTCATGCACAACTCTTTTAGATCTTAATTTTTTAATTTCACCTGTCCCCAGAGCTATAGCTGGATGCAATTTTTTTATTTAATACACTGAGCAGAGAATAGTCAGAAGCCCTTACAGCTTTTTTCTGGCTTTCTGTGTATCAGCTTGGATTGCAGTGCCTCACTAGTCTGTTGGCACAACTTGACAGACGGTATCCACAGCAGACACTTTTGTCTAGTTATAGTAATTTCTCGGCTGTATTCTGCCCTCAACCTCTTCAGGAGTCCTGGGGCTGCATATATCTATTTTTAAGACACCATACTGGCAGCAGGTAAAGGTTATAGAAGGAAAGGCAATACCACCCATGTTTGCTAGGTCAGTTTCCAGTGTTTTGGCTTTGCCTGTAGGCTGACATTTTATGGTTAGCATTTTTCACATTCTGAGCTGGGTTTTTAGCTTTCTATCTGTAATACGTAAGCCCACATTTGAATGGCATCCCCGTGTAGCAACCAGCAGGGAAGAACTGTGCAGTCATCTCCTTCCACAGCCCTCTTTCCAGAGCTTGCCCTGCACCAGGGTTGGTTTGTTGCAGTGTCCGCCTTCAGTCCCCGTTGCAGTACTACCCACTGCCCCACTCAGAGGCTGAACTGTGGCATTTGGTGAAAGGTCGCTGGCTCCAATTTCAGCCAGCACCATCCAAGCGACTAACATTTCAAATCAGTTAGACAAGGTGTCACCTTTACGGCACAGGGCTAGCCTATATGCCAGTGGAAGTGTGAAGCATCCCTGAGAGCTCTTGTGTAATCTTTATATGAGAGGGCAAATTTCCCACGGATCTGTCAAATTGAGGTGTTTGTTTATTTTTTTAACCTTTCTATGCTGTTCCAACCCATATTACTGAGCGGTTCTCAGGCTTAAAAAGAATCATCACACATTTTTGAAACAATCTGGTTTCTCCCTCCCCCCTTAAATGGTAATTATTTCTATAGCTTAATCATTCAGGTTAATCATTCAGGTTTTTATAATACAGTGGGATCACAGTATTTATCAAAACAGGGTAAAGTTTTCATGCAACCCAGTCTTGTGCCCTTACCCAAGTTTTATTCTTTTCTTTCTTTTCTTGCTCCACTGTTGGCTGCAATATTTCTGGAAAGCTTGGGTGTAGAGTCTGTGTTCTTTACATATTAGTGTAAAAGTTAAGTTCTTACTAAAGGACTGTTATTTGAGCTGCAGCTCAAAGCATTGTGCTTTATACATACTAAAACGTATCCAGTACCTGTAAAAAGCATTTGGGGACTTTTCAGTTTAAAAAAAAAAAAAAAAAAAGAGGCAAATAATGAACTTATTAGCTCTAAGAACACCCTTTGCGCCACTAACTCCAAAACAAACTAACTTTCTGTTAGATGATCTGAACTTTGTCTTTTTGACCAGTGTAAAAGATCACTTGGATTCAACAGTAAAGAAGATCTGCATGTGATGTCTTGATAAATGTTAGAAGCAATAGGCTCACCCCCACCCCATTTCTTATTTGCTAAATTGATTGGGTATCCTGATGGTATTCTAGTTACACAGCAGAGAGATTTTTGCATTGAAAGCATTTTAGTACTGGCCAGGCTGACAACTGCCATGATGAGGAAATAATGTGCAGAATGTAATGGCTGTACTTTAAGCCAGCAGATCTGTTTGCATGTATAATGTGAAACCTGTCCCCTTCTTTTATTAATAGCACCATGTGCTATCCCACAGCTCCCTAAATATGTTATATTTTGGTTTTGTACAAAGTCTGTTCAAAGAAAGAAAGTCTCCTAACCTGGCAAAAAGTGCTCTGGAATATTTGTCCCGTGACATGAATGGTATTGTATACTTTCAGCTAGATCACAGTGATAGAAAGAGAAGAAGAAATCTTCAAGCTCACTTTCTTCTTCCACCATTCACTTAGAGGACACAGTGCAAAATCTGCCTGTTGCTCCACCTGAGGAGTTCTGCTCACCAGTCCCTCCTCCTCACTAGAATGAGACACGAGAAACATCCCCAAAGCTAAGCACATGGGATGCAAGCAGCACTGAACTGTCTTTGTACTTGTTGCTAGTGTTCAGTGCTGTCAGTTTCTAAGACCGTTGTTTGAGGCTGGTTTCAAAGTAGAAAACCTTAGCATTCAAATCCCTTTACAACTCTCCAAGTAGTGTATTGTTCGTAGGTAAAAAGATGCTTTCAGGGAAATCCAAAGAAATGCTAAAGATTAAAAAGGGAATGCAGAAGGAAATAAAACCTCTGCCTACAGCTGCAGTTCCTAGTAACAAAAACAAAGCTAGGTGTATGTTTTGTTACTGAATTTTGTTTCTGTCTTGCTGGCATGATTTTAGTGCAGTAATTTGGGTTAAGTGAATGATAACAATGAAATTCAATGAAACTTTTTTTCTTTAACTCCAGATTTTCTTGTTTTGCTTGTGGGCTTTCCAGATCTTCTGCTTAAAAACAAGACAGTGCTGCTAATAAGTAAAATGAAGGCTACAACATATAATCGTTCTTACTGCCTTATCTGAGTGGGAAGATAGTGCTGTAATTAAAATCTGTAATTCCGGTGTTCCAGATAGCAGGTACCTAGTTTACTGACATTCCCGTCTACCTTCATGTTAGCACCATATGATCCAAGTATATTGCTTGTAAGGAGTTACTGGCAGTATAATTGCAAACTTGGACATACCTTTATTTACATGGTGCACTACAATACCAAAGCCGACGTAAAATTTCATTTTGTGAGTCATGACACAGATATGCTTAAATCAGATAAGCTTCACTTGTAAATTATTGAAGACACAATTACTTTGTAACGAATCAAGCCACAACTCACCAGTACTTCTCATTCATGCAAGCCCTGTAATATTACAAGTAGCCCAGACTAGGAATGAAGTCATTAAAATGGGATTGCAGCAGACTAACTAGCAACAGAAAACATCTTAAATAAATGCATGTCTAGATGCACCCTGCGTCTCCCGTTGATTACCCTGGGATGTGCCATACACCTTCAAAACCCTCCTCCATGGAAAAGGCCAAAAGAGGGTGAGCAAGCAGGGACTAAGGCGATATGAGAAGGGAACTTCAACGCCCGGCGTCACAGCATGGTGGGTGCTCTGCCACGCGGCACGATGGCACGCGTGGTTACTGATGCCCCATGCCTTCATTTCTGGTGCCTTGCAAATTGCACGCCTTCCCTTGGCTATGCTGAGCTCGTTGCTGAGCGGCAGCTACAGGAAAGCAGTTTCCAGCTGGGCGGCCAGCGCGAGCTTTGCGTTATAAGCAGTGTAACGCACAATTAGAATATGTTACTAGATCTGCACATCACTAATTTCAGTCTGTGGGGAGGACAGCCAAGCAGGGGTTGCTCAGCTGAAGTCCCGTCTCGGGCTCCTTTCCTGCATCCCGGAGGGGCGGTGGAGCCAGCCTGGGGTGCAGTTATTCTGAGCACTCAATCACATGGTCTCAGAAACATCTTAATAAACTCTGCCCAGCAACGCAGCCAACGGCTTCGCCTCAAAATAAAACAGCTACCCAGGATCTCAGCGTGGCAAGAAAGCCTCTCGTCCAGCGGAGAATATAGGAACTCTGGTACCCAGCAAAAATGTCTGACAAAACCCCCTTCGAAACGGATATGCTGACGCTCACGCGATTTGTTATGGAGAAGGGACGCCGCGTTAAAGGAGCGACAGGGGAGCTGACACAGCTGCTCAACTCCATGCTGACTGCCATAAAGGCCATTTCCTCTGCAGTCAGAAAGGCAGGCCTTGCCCACATGTGAGTCCTACCTAGCGATACGGGGAGGAGGAGGAGGTAGAGAGACAGCTGCTTGCACAGCAAGGCTGGGGAGTGGGCAGGGATTCATAAATACATTCAAAATGTCTTTTTTAAGCCAAGCGACTGTAGGCGTGAGTTCAGAGCCTGGATTATCAAGAGTGGGAAGCGGGAGATCTCTCTTTCTGGAGCATTTTGATACTGGGTGCAAGATAGGTGTTTAAACTAACTGCTGTTCTGTAATATTTTAATGTAAAAATGTAAGTCAGAACTTCAATGCACTGTTCACCTCGTTATCCCTTGTAAATGTTGATACTGATCTATTCTTAAATCTACTGTGAATTTGCAAAATATCACAACATGGTATTTTTAATGCAGAGTATCACACCGTGATATTTTCTGCTAACATCCAAGCCTGGTGCTGAGCTGTGCAAATCAGGGCTTGACTTATCTTGGGAAGCTGATGTTCTGCCTGACTGCAGTATAAGTAATGGTCTAAAGCAACAGCCCTGTGAGAAACCACATACGCTACCATGCATGAGTGCATTTCCCCTTCCTTCCTCAAGTAGTAGCAGGGTTACAGGTGGGGAGTTTTAAAAGGCCCTATACGAAAAACAAACATAACAATTTGACATCTAGTGGTTTAGCAAATGGAATAAAGAATTGCCTTAGCAAAGCCTAGGATGAACCGAGCTGTTCCTCACACAGCAAGGTGAAATGGACATCAGTGTCACTCTTTTAATGGTGATCTATCTGAAACTGTTCAGAGAGCTGGAACGTCCTAATAAAACTATGCATTTAAAATATACAGGTTTTGTTATGTTTTGAAAGATATGTTTCTGTACATACCTGTGTATGTACATATGTGTACACGCATAAAAAAGACAGAGAATATATTTGTGTAAGAAAGAGAACATTTGTAATTTTTTTTTTTTTTTTTTTTTTGCCATGGAAACACCAAAATGTATGACACTCTGGTTCTGTTTGTCCTTCTGTCGACTATTGGGTCGAAGTCCTCAATGATCTTTGTAAATCATGAATTCAGTGTCTCAGTACTATCACTGTCGCTTTACAGGCAGGGACTGTAGTATGTAGAGAGGACATGAGACATGCTCAAAGTTAACAGCAGCATCAAGCTCCTATGCCCTAACTGTTAAACTATACTTCGTACTTACTAGGTGAAGCTGGGCTGTTTTGCCTCCCTGACTTTTAGAGAAACAGTTGCTTTTATCTCATTTTAATCTTTCAGTATGCAACATCAGAAGTACTTAGTAAGTGGGGAGAACCTCTGTTTGATAGACTAGAGGTGGAATAGCCACCTAGCCACCAGAACACACGGCTTGATGAATCTTCCCTTCAGAAAGAAAACATCCATTATGTTAAGGAGCAAATGTCTCTTTCTATAAACAAAAGCTTCAGGTGATGAACCAGAAATATCTAACGTATCCGTACACAAAAGTGAGTAACTTGCACCATTCAAATTGCTGCAACTAAGCATGAAATTTCAGAAATGCCCATGGTAAACTTTCAACCACGGTGACTGGCTTGCCTACATCTGCATCTGTGACATTAGAGAGCTCTGATTTTTCTAGCCCCTCTAAACAGGAGACTGTGAAGTGACTTGTTTAATGTTAAAGAGCTCAGCATATATTTTTAACAAATTTGCTATTCAAAAGTAAAGGAGGACCTTTTTCCAAGCCATAGACTTAAGTTGGGAATGTGCCTGAAAAACGCACTAACTGGAGAATGGGTGCTTAGCACTCCCTGAAAATCATGGTCCTTTCCAGTATCTCAAACTTGGCACTCCAAAATAGGGTGCTCAAAATGCTCAGTAATTCTGAAAAGCTCGGGCAGCTTTGAACTTTGAGTAAGACCAAAAAAAACCTACCCTGCCCCCAACTAAGGCCTGCTGCTGACCAGTATCCTAGGGACTAATTAGTTACCCCTTTCCCCTTCTTTCTTTTTTTCCCCCCATAATGAATAAAAATGATGTATCTATTCCCTGTATGATTCCTTATACTTCTAAGATGCTGAGACCATGTACATTAGGTCTAAACAGTGCTTCCTCAACTAGCAATCTCAGAAATATGTGTACTACTATATATAGTACTATGCACTATGATATAGTACATCATTAGTATATTGCTAAAATCAGTATAGGGAATGGAAGCATCATTCTAATTCAGCTGAGGATCACCAAATAAAACAGACCTTGATCCTGAGATACAGTTCAGCATGGGGAATTATCTGCGGGTGTCTTTAAAACTTCTGATTTTGGTGTGGCTGGGGACCGAGTGGACGTGGGTTGAAGGACCATCACAGAGCTCTGAGCAGCCAGTGGCAGAAAACAATGCAGATGCTAACTGCCCCTTCTCCTTCCTCCAAGCTGCTGCCAGCTGCTTTGTGGGGCTGCTAGGGAAGCCTGGCACCCACCAGCCAGGCTGTGGGCCCTGGTCCTGGCCTGGAGACTATCCAAGCAGGAGCAAAAGGATGCAGGTAAAGCCCAAAAATGAATGCCATCACCCTTTCTCTTTCTCGTGCATGCTTTTATGTTCCAGTAGCAGCAGCAACTGTCTCCTAATGCATCTTAGCAGTTTAATCCAAAGGTTAGAGGTGTGGGAAGATGAGAGGAAGGACCCACCCTGACTTTTTTTTTTTTCCTAAAAACCTGTAACATTGGCCTCCCTCAGGTTTCTTGACATTTTTACTTTTCTGTAGGTTTGGTATAGCTGGCACTGTGAACGTGACTGGTGACGAAGTGAAGAAGCTGGACGTATTATCCAACTCCCTGGTGATTAATATGCTCCAGTCCTCCTACAGCACCTGCGTCCTGGTCACGGAGGAGAACAAGGAGGCCATCATTACCCCGAAAGAGAAGCGGGTCTGTGCAGCTCCTGCCTTCAGGGGGTTGTCGGCTCAGGCAGCAGCAGGTGGCACTCTTGTTTCAATTATGAAACCTGGGGCTGGCCCCAAAACCAACCCTTCCCCGGGGAATTCAGGAAATTTCCACCATTACTGCATTGTTTTGATTAGTAACTGTGGTGGATGGCATGGTTTCAACAGCTAAAGGAGACGTGGAGGGTAAAATTATTATTAAAGTTTTGTGAAGGTGAGGGGAAATAATTATTTTGGAGCTTGTTAGCACAACCCAGATCCCAGGTGTAAGTGTACTATTACATTCCCTGACTGCCCATGTAACGGTTTTGGATTACATTAATATTTAGGCAAGATAAAATGAGATGAGAGGCTGGCCGATCTGGGTTTTATGTTACATGTCCAGAGGAAACACCTGACTGCTTCATCAGGCTTGCCCCAGGAGGGATCCTGTTGCAGCAAGATAGTGGTCATGCTGATGTAACCTACCCTTTCCCCAAGATATCTTCTTTCTGCCTTCTTATCATCAAATCTCACATCACAGGCAAATCCTTTCATTCTGAACAAAACAAAACTTATTTACTTGAGGAAGATGCTGGCTTCCAGAACAAGTGACTTCTTTTTCTTACAAGCAATTTCTTGCATTGCTTGGCAGCAGATGGCTGCTCCTCTCTATCATCAGATTTTGTGCTGTCTGAGCAGAAACGTGCCCTCTCCTATTTCTCTGGCGGGCCCTGCAGGGAGTGGGTGTTGTGCTGCAGGGCCAGCTGGGCCAACAGTGCAGCCTTCTCTGACAAGCTGTGTCAGGCATGCCTGGAGCGATAAACGCAGTCATAAAACATGGGGTTTGTCAAGCAAAAAGAAATAATAGCGCAAGACTACATATCGTTTAATGCTTCCCTTGCCACTTCTGTTTTAGGGTAAATATGTGGTGTGCTTTGACCCCCTTGATGGCTCATCCAACATAGACTGCTTGGCACCAATAGGAACAATATTTGCTATCTACAAAAAGGTAAGAGGATGAACAAAGTGCACATGGCATGATTCCCTTGGTGAAAGCAAAATGTCTTGGGTATATCAACTTGCTCAGTTTCTTTCCTAGGTCCTTTGAGTGTCTTTGGGATCAACAGAGCTTTGGAAACAGTAGAAGAGGTAACACTTGAGTTTCAGAAGTGCTGAAATGCTGCCTAAATTCCCAGGAATGGGACACTTAGCCCCATGAAATTGTTAGGTGGCAGCACTCCCCCCTCTCCAGACACACAGGCGCTTAAATAAAACCCTCTCACCATCAGGCAGCCGGTTAGCTCCTTCAAGTGATGCTTTACTTGCTGCAGGAGAGCTGAGGGGTGTCGCGGTGGCTGCAAATGACAGTAAGTTGTCTTCCTGGGTACAGACTGGGGAGGGCTGACAGTCACTGCCTGGACTGTGTCATGGTTAGCAGTGTGGTGGCCTCCCGGTGCGAGTTGCTATGCCTGTTTCGGGTGGGAGTTTATAAGCTGGCTGACCGGTGGAGGCCACCTGAGGCTGAAGGAAGCAGTCACCTGCAGCCGCCGGGGCCCTGCCAGCACGTCTGCTCCCGTGGGGCTGCACAGAACAGCAACGGCGCAGCCAACTAACAAACGTTAATAGTGAGAGTCATGCCAAGTCTTGTGATTCGATTGCTAATCTCCCAGCAGTTGGTGTTTTTCCTAAAGCCTGAGCTCACAGTCATATGACTATGGGAGACCCTCAGCCATTACTATTGTGAAGTAACATTTACCGCTCTTGTGACTGCAAAGAAGTCTTTGCAGATTCAGGCGCTACGATTCAAACATATGAAGATACGTTTTTAAAGTATACTCTCATCTTTTAACTCATCATTTTCAACTGGCTAGTCCTCTTTTTTTTACATTTCTGGTAGGTATACACTAATCATCACTGTTGAGAATATTCATCTACTAGTAAACCAAGTAGTTATGGCACAATCTCAACAGGGTCGCGGCACAAGCCAAGTGCTGGCATATGGCTGTCCACACTGTTAATGGTTAGTGCAAACCCACATCACAGATGCAGCCCAGGCCAGACAACATTGAGATGATGCCTGGGTATGGCTTGTGGAAAGAGCAGCCCAGGGACTACCTCCAGTACCATCTACCGCCTTGGTTTTTGCAGGGATGAGAGCTTAGCTGTATGGATGCAATCCATGCCACATGCCCTTATGGTAAGCAAAGGGACCCCTTTTCATTTATCTCTCTAAAGATAGCCTAAAAGACTACAGCACCTCCCAACATTTACGGTAGGCAACAGCTGCATTGTCCACTACTCTTAAAGGTGGTAAGCACCATCTTACAAATACTAAATATTAGCTTTCTCTTTAGAAATGTTGTGTTAAGTTACTCTGCCTGGCTGTAAAGGCAAGTGCTCAGTGTGATTAACATAGCTTAGCAGGTTGAAATACAGGTTAGATTTCTCTACCATCTTTAACTCACCTGCTAATGTGTGTAAAGACCATAGACTGCCCAGTCTTCCCTAGGATTCTGCTTCAGAATAGAAACATTTCCCAAATAACAATTGTCATTCCCAAATACTCAAGTTTTCAGTTCATTTTCTGATCTTCCCATACTTCTTGTTGTTCTAATATATATTAACATATTTGTTGTAAATACTGTTTCTAAGTTACTGGATTTCATGTGGGTGGATACCCTTCAGTGCTTCATAAAAAGAAAATTATATTACTTTGTACAAATGCTTCATATCCTTATGAAAACCCTGCTGCTAGGATGAAGCACAGTTTGTCAATTACAAGAGCAACTTGCCAGTTTTCCCTGGTAAGTTAGAAACAATGTTGAATTTACAGACTTTCACTTGTGTAATTCTTTCCATTAAAATGTTAATTCCAAAGTACACACTAATTAACACACCTTCCTCTCAGACAAGACAATTTCATAGGAACGCTATTAACTTTAAACACTATTAACTTCAAAACCTTTGAAATAATGAAATAAGTCCTTTATTGATTGTTACTGAAGGGTAGTGTGAAAGGAATAAAAGTGAGATATTTATCCAATGGATGAGAATCACTTAAGAAAGAAAATATAATTTCAAGCCATTTAAGGTTCATTAACATCATTCTGGAAAAGCTAGAAAAAAATGTAATTGCAAAGGGTTACCGTTAGCACCTGTCTGATACTTGGTACCTTCCAATTCTCAGATGATTGCATGACTAATTTCCTCACCATGTCAGCACCTTAATTTCATTTCCAAAGGCACACCCTCCAGAACTGAAATATTTGTCTCATTTTAGAAAAAAAAAGGTAATCAGCACTTTTCTACAAAGACCAGACTTGGCCAATACATTTCAAACCTGAAAAATCATTCTCTGGCTGCTCCCAATCCAGAGCCACCACCATGGTGGCAGGTACCATTGCCACCTGCCAGAAAAGCACTGCATCAGTTTCTTAGCAAAAACCACCGGGAAATAAATACCATATTAGGTTTATTAAATTTTCCACCTGGCTTTTGCTTTCTGAATCATGGGTGGTATTGTTAAAAACACAAGAAACGTCAGAAAAGTGGGGCTGAGGGATGAGCCTTGCTGAATCAACGGAAGTTAGAGCAAGGGATAAGACCTTGATAGTCACTGCCGTTGAGGGGCTCTCAGCTGCTGGTGTGTCAGGATGTCGTGGCAATAAATATTTTTTGCTTGGATTCTTCCCAGTTTTTCATGCCACTGAGCTGAATCTATAACTCTCAATCCATACTGCACATATACGCTATGAAACTCTGCTGCCTTGTTTCATTCTGGTTTTAATTTGTAAGTTTGCCCAATGCCTCAGGTGTATTTACTTCCTCCCCCGCACTGTCATGAGGACAATGTCCTCCCCTCCATGTAGTCCCTTGTGGAGAAGGTGTAAGAATTCAGGGCAAATGCAAAAGATACTCATGAAATACGTGATAAAAATGGAGACCTGGAAACCAAGTCCTTCCAGAGCTGCTCCCAGTGCTGATGAGAACTCCTTCATGTGATGTGGGCAAATCATACATGCAAAAATTTTCATACTCAGCTATCACCTGAGGCCACCCCTATAGCCAGACTCTGTAGACCTTGTTTCATCTGCTTCACACCAACAACGAGCCAAAGTGACTGCGTCAATGCTTGTCAGAGCTTCTCTGCAGTTCCTCTGCCTATTTCAGTGCCTTGCATAAGGACTTCTAAAGAGATTTCACTACCGCCATCTCATAGTCAAAATATAATAGAAAGGAAATCCATCTGTGCACCAGAAAGAAGTGAAAATATTCAGCAGCTATCAGAGTCTACCGGCCAGCTTAATTCCCTGGTTTGTTTCACAGTACATGGTACTTGGCAGGACAAAACTCCTGCAGTCCTAACAAAGAATTATCAGCTGATCTCTAGCTTTTTTGCATTCTGACAAGCTCTGCAAAATGTTTGTTTGAGGCTGAGCTTTTTTCCTTCCTTTTGGAAGCTGGCTCTTGGAAACACAGATGGAAAAACAAGTGAATTCTGCCCAACTGTCCATCTCCCGAGGGAGGAATTCCCCTATTTTTTTCAGAATAGTCAACAAATATGTGGTTTCTCAGCCATATAAACATAGAAAATGCATTTAAGAGATAGGACTGAAAAGGTCATCTCAGAAAAATGTATTTTAAATCAATAACACGTGTAACCAGCAGTTACATATACTGTATATACACCATGTTCTATAAAACAAACGTCTTCACTGTATTTATACAAAACTATTCTTTATTTAATGACGAAAGCATACAAAAAGCTAGGAGAATTATAATATGTTTGCAACTAGTTGTGTAAATGTATGTTTAATTCTGCATTTAATGTTGCAAATAATTAGTCTACTATAGGCAACCATTGCTTTTGATGTTGAGATGTATGTACCATGGCAATACATTTTGAAAGAGGATATGCTATGTACAGCATAATAGTTGGTTCTGTAAAAGATTGTTTAGCAAAGGATTAGCCACTAACAGTCAGTATTCAAAGCTCTGGAATATACAAACAGGGGTTTTAACTAGTCTTCCTTCATTATGTGCATTATAACCTCTCTGAATAAGAAGTTTGACATAGCATAATTCCAAAAGACTGCACACCAGATGTATTTGTACATGCTATATTTCAGCTCCCATGAAAAGCTGGTTGGCAACTGGATTTTTTTCCACAGAATAACTTTGCAAAATAATAATAAAAAACTTTGAGCAAAATACAGCTAAAAAACTGTAAGTGAAAGTAATAAAAGTAATAAAATCTTCCAGCTGAAAATGAAAACATTTTGATGCGGAATTACTGTCTTCATATGCCAAGAAAGATGTAGTTTTGGTGTGCCACATCTCAGTTTCCTCTAGATGTTGGCATACATCAATGAACAGGATCCTCAGGTTACTCTTAGCTTTCCACCTTGCTAGGACCCTGATGGGCACCTGGAAAGTGCCTTGCCATGCAGCACAGCAGAGAATTTCTCTGTTTGTTGGAGGAGAGGTGTTTTCCTTTGGAAAATATCTGTGGAAAGCATTCTTGATTTTTTTAAGGAATTTACTCATATGCATCAAATATTTTATTTCGTACACAAAAGAGTCTCCACTGATTTTTATTTTTTTAACCAGATATTTTTGGCTAGACCTGCTATTTCTGTTTAGCTGCTACTCAATCTAATTAAGCCCATGCAATCACTGAGGAATTGTCTGAGTTTGGAACAACAAAATGCTAAGCCAGGTTCTGAAGAAAGGATCTAAGGGGGTTCTCATTTTAATTCCTCGTGAACAACCACCAAAACATCCACAGAAGACCCCCCACAACAGACAAGCTTTTAAAGAAACGTTAGTATCAAGCATTCCCTACCTCCTTTGTAGTCCCAGGAGGTGAAGGCTGGAGCCAGTCCTCCCAAATACTCTTGGCTGTTCTCCTTTCTTACCCCATCAGTCAAACTCTTGTAAGCCGTGGCTGAGGCACACCCCCAGAGCTGGCTGGAAATATTTGCATCAGGTCTGCTTGGGCTATTGTTGTTCAGTGATAACCAAAGTGCCAAATCAAAACACAAGTCAGAAATTGATTAAAAGCATGAAGTAAAATGCCGTGTGAATGCTCTGTGTAGTTATATACACATACCTGCACATACTCACACATTACATATGCAAATGCAGTTGTTCTTTTATACATAATATGAACATTTATATCACTTCAATTACCCATCTGTTCACCAGCAGAGACAAATGCACAATCTTGGTTCCATCGTGTTGCACCATCTACCCTTTTATTCTGCATTACTGGAAGCAACTTTTCTGTAATGTTAATAACTGCATTCACCTCACAGTTATTCCCTCTGAGGGGTGTCAGTATGATAGCTTATGTTTACATTGACAGAAAATTAGTACCTCTGTTCTGTCTCAGATTTCTGATGATCTTGAATTAATAGACTGGGCTGTAATGCTAAGGTATCAGCTTTGTTGCAGGTATCATATTGATTGCATGACATGTGTAAAATAACAAACTCTCAATGTCCTGTCCCAGCATGAATACGTACATGTACCAAACTTGCCCTGAACTAGTGGGAACAATCTCTATTTCAGTTGTTTCAAAGGCCTGTGTAGATACAAAAAGGAAATCTGCCCCACATTATTATTGAAGTGTTGTTTTTATTGTTTCTCACAAGAATTTAACCTTCAGTCCAATGATAATTTTTCCTCAGGAAACAGACAACGAGCCCTCTGAAAAAGACGCTTTGCAGCCCGGACGCAATATTGTTGCTGCAGGCTATGCCTTGTATGGCAGTGCTACACTGGTAGCCCTCTCCACGGGGCAAGGAGTGGACTGCTTCATGCTCGATCCGGTACAGTCATGGTGTTAATCACATTGCCACTATCTTTTAGACCTTTCCATGCGTGGGTTTACTCATTTCTTTACTCCTTGTCTCTGTAATCTAGGCAGTATACACAATTCTTTTTTTCACCCACATCCTGGAGCATCCCACCTCCACCTTACAAGTATTTAATAATACATGAGTATGTCGGTTGATTTTTCCTCTGATTTTTCCACTCAGTGAGAGTTAAACAGCGTTTGAAACCCTGTTCATTCAAACCAGACTGCTGGGTTTTACAAACACTTAAGAAAATTTACTCTGAACAGTGTCTTTGCCTCCACTTAAAGGACTCTGCTTTTTTCTTGTTCTTCCATTTTCTGTCTGTAGAAGAACCTCAGCATGTTAAGTGTTTAGCCTGGGGCAAGGACCATTTTTTGATACAGTTCATGCAAAGTGATGTCTTCTTTCCGGAGTGCAATTTAGTTTTATGTCGAAGTCCTCTAAGTTGCATACCCAACAATTTGCAAAAGCACAACCATACCCATAAAATCGGACATCAGCAGAATTCAAAACTCTGTCAGTATAAAAATACTTAATATCTCCATGAAACACCACCAAAGAGCCTCTGCTTGGT
>JANHGO010006321.1:0-21558 GCA_024606505.1 Aquila spilogaster
TTTCCTTCTTTCCTTCTTTCCTTCTTTCCTTCTTTCCTTCTTTCCTTCTTTCCTTCTTTCCTTCTTTCCTTCTTTCTCTCTTTCTCTCTTTCTTTCTCTCTTTCTTTCTCTCTTTCTTTCTCTCTTTCTCTCTTTCTCTCTCTCTTTCTCTCTTTCTCTCTTTCTCTCTTTCTCTCTTTCTTTCTCTTTTTTTCCTTCTTTCCTTCTTTCTTTCCTTCTTTCCTTCTTTCCTTCTTTCCTTCTTTCCTTCTTTCTTTCCTTCTTTCTTTCCTTCTTTCCTTCTTTCTTTCCTTCTTTCCTTCCTTCCTTCCTTCCTTCCTTCCTTCCTTCTTTTCTTCTTTCCTTCTTTCCTTCTTTTTCTTCCCTTCTTCCTTTCTTCCTTTCCTTTTCTTTGTCAAATAAATGTGACTGATTAACAGCAGGACTTCTTTCCACCAAATTGTAAAATCACCTCTTTTAACTTCATAAAGGTGATAAGACCACATCCCCATTTGTTCTTAGGAAGTAGGCTTTTTAACTACCTTCTAAGTGCCCCGCTTCAAGTGATGGTTTTCTTGGGTCTCAGACTGGAAGAGAAGTTGACTTTAGTTCAAGAGCAACTTCAGATCTCTCTCCTCTTTTGGGTCTTTTCACGGAAGTACACCCAGCTCAAGTCAGTAGATAATAGAAATCCCAGAATGGAAACACATAAAAAAAAGTTGTTTCCTGGGGTCAACAAAGGACAGGAAAAGAGCCAACAATTACTTAAATAAACAGTATTCAGAAAAACAACAAAAAAAAATAATACATGCCTGTACAAACTGAGTTTCATGTGAAGGAAGCAACGGTTTAAAGCAACCCAGTGTTCATTCTGCTGAAGTTCAATAGTGTTAGGAAAAGGAAATCAAAACCAAATGCAATTCTAATGGTACTTACCCTCAGAAAAAGATCTTTCTTTCCCCCTTCTTTTCACTTCATAATAATACTCTGCTCTTATGTAACACTTTTCATCCCAAGAGCAGTAACAGCAGCAGGGTGGACATTTCCTGGGTATCAGTGACTAGCTGGAAGCTAATGAATTTCTGCAGCATCTCCAACCAACAGCTCCACCAGAAACCCTTCAGAAACAATTTCCACACCTCAGGCATTTCTGCCTACTAAGATTAGGGATAGAAGAATGTTAGAATAATTGTGATTTTTGTACTGAATTGCTATCTTAGAAAAAGCTCAGCAGGAAACAAAGAGATGAATAGTGTCTTTAAGCTGAACATAGAAGATGCAGCAGTTAGAGGGGGAATTCAGTGTTTGTTTACTAATGACTACTGCCTACTGTCAACATGGCAAAAATCAACCTTCCTAGCAATCACTGTGGAGATTTATGGCTTCTCAGAGGAACCACAGGGTAAGCGCAGGGGAGAACAGGCAAGGGAAGCCGCCCTGTGGGAGCTAATGCTCGGCCTTGATAAGCAGAGTGCTCAGGCCCTTATGTCAGTAGCTGATGTGGGCATTCAATGTTGGGGAAGCCGTGTGCTCCCTGGCAGTGGCTCAGTTGGCAGAAGCTGCCCTGCAACAACTTATCTGGCTAGTGAACTTTGATGTTCTTCAGCAGGAATCAGTGTGAAGGCAGGAGGCCAGAATCAGGACTCAGAAATCTGTGAGAATGGTGGGTCTATCCCTTCTTGAGTCCCCTTACACTGACATGCAAAGCTATGCTATTTATTTTCTTTATTCCTTTGGGCTGAAGCTCCTACATTTCCCTCTGTGCTTCGGTGCTGGAGACTGGCTCTCTGCCCGCAAGGTGGGTGAGGTGCTCTGAGACAAGCCATCTCATATGATAGACCTAGAGTCTCCATTAAAGGAAGGAGCCCTAGGTCTTTTGAATAGCCATTTCCAGAAACACAAAACCTATCAGAATACATGTTGGGATCAGCAGAGCCGCTCAATTCTATCTAATCTGCTTCTTCCTAATTGTAATCATTTAGGAAATGTGAGTTCAAATGCGTAAGGCGTTTAAGGCCAAGTGAGAAGAGGTATATATACTTGTGTCTCCAGTTTGCTGTGGTGCCACTTTGTACATTGCAAAGCCTTGTGGACGAAATCTGTGTCTCGCTGATGATCACTAAGAAGCCTTAACTCCTTAGCATTTCAATCCTCAGAATAAGACTACCTTGGCCCACTGGTTTATCTTCCCTGTATATATGCAGAGGCTGTCTACACTCGTTAAGAAAATAACAGTGCACTCTAAATAAACATCAAAAGGCCCAAGAAAAGGTTCCCCTGACTCTGGTCTGTGGAATGATTACTTTTGTTTTAAATAAAAACACCTAGAAATAAAGGAACAAAGCAGTAAAAGCGATTAGAATACTTCAGTTAAGGACAAAGGATATATAGATATACACACATACACACACAAGGGCTGCTCCGAAAGTAATGCCTCATGTTTTATTATGTCAGCCCACAGTGTCAGAGGCAGATGTTGGTGATATGGCAGTAGAAGTTGAACCTTCCCACCAATATTCTGTTACATTTTGTCACTGTGTTACAGATGGCAGCAGAGGGGCAGTCTGACCAAATGGCATCTGACATGGAAGTGAGTACGAAGCAAAGGTGTGAAATGAAATTCCTTCGGGTTGACAAAATTGCACCCATTGGCATTTGCTGATGTTTGCTGAATGTTTATGGAGACCAAACAGTGGATGTGAGCACAGTAAAGCAGAGAGTGGAGTGTTTCAACAGTGGCAACAGCAATGTGAAAGACAAGTCACATTCTGGATGGCCATGCACAGCTGTCACACCACAAAATGAAGAGTGTTTTGATCAGCTCAGCCACACAAATAAGCGGACTGCAACAAGGGAACTATGTACGAAGCTGAATATTGTCTTCAATGTATTGGAAATGATGGTGGCAGTGTTGGAATAAATATGGCTAAGTTTCTACAAGGTGGATCCTATGAGCGCTCACATGGGAACAGAAAGAACATCATATGCAAGTCTGTCAAGACTTATTGAACCAATACAAGGCTGAAGGTGACAGTTTCCCAGATCACATCATTACAGGTGACAAGATGTGGTGTCACCACTATGAGCTGGAGTAAAAATGGCAATCAACATGAAAGTTCAAGATGCAGCCCTCGAGCAGTAAAGCAATGTGCACTGTCTTTTGGGATACGAAAGGGGTGATCCTTCTGGATTTCCTGTAACTCAGACAAACTATGAGCTCAGACCACTACATCCTGATGCTGACTAACTTCTAAAGTTAGGCTGGAGAAGAGGACAATCTTTCTCTTGCAGCATGATAACACCAGGCCCTTTACCAGTTTGGAAACCATGGAACACATTGCTAATTTTGGCTGGGCTGTCCTACCACACCCACCATATAGTCTGGATTTGGTGCCTTGTGACTTCCATTTGTTTGGGCGGATGGAAGATGGACTGCATTGGCAACATTTTCTTAGCAATTATGCCATCATAGCGGCTGTGAAATGGTGAGTCCCCTCTGCTAGTGCAGATTTTTATGAGTATGGCATACAGGCTCTTGTTCATTGCTGGCAAAATTGCATGGGTAATGGCGGTGACTATGTTGAATTATAGTGTTTTTTAGCTGAGAACTCGCTCTATCAAATAGTGTTATTGTGCTCTTCACATCTGTTGTAGTTTCCATGGAAATGAATAGGAGGCATTACTTTCAGAGTGAACTACATATATATTATATATATACACACACACACACATATATATATACGCATGCAGACATACCCACATAAACCACACACACCATCAAAATTGATCTCTCTCCTAACTTATTTTAACTTAATAAAATGGAATTGTTCTCTTTCAATCTTTTTGGAAACTCTTCACTCTAACAAAGTAATTCCCTAGGCAGCTAGCAGTAGCTAGTATTTTCCTCAGGGCTTTCTCACTTAGCATTTATTTTCCAAGAAGTGTGCTCTCACAGTCAGAAAGGTCTAAAACTTTTGGATCATGGTTTTCACACCGCATAGGAATGAGAATGAGATTTTGGGCTAACTGCTTTGCTCTATTGTTCTTGTCTCCAAAACCAAAATTGCTGGATTTTTATTTCTTGCAGTGTTGTGGATGCGATCCTGAACATTAGCATTCCAGATAACGCCTCCAATAGGACTTAGGAAATACTAATGGTATCACTATTATCAAGAACCAAGTGGCAACCTCACAGAGATCCCAAACAGCCCTTCAGGGAGCCACAGTAATCTAAATACAGAATAATCAGTGCTTCAGGTGCAATGGCTTGGGAAGAAAAGCATTGCATAATTAGGTGAGCAATAAGTGGTGAGGTTCAGTGGTGAGTGGCAGTGAAAGCCTTTTGGATTATGAGTTCTTTGAGAGCAGTCAGAACTGTTTATTTCAATTGTTTATCTTGTGTGGTTGAATTTCAGTGATACTGCCACGGAAGTAACACTGAATTATAGAGTGTCACAGGTCAAATGAACATTAGAGAAGAATTAGCAGGTGAACTGAAGGACGAGAAATACTTCTCCGGTACAGTAATGAAAACAAAGCTCGTCCATCAGGAAAGCTACTCAGAACCAAACTTCACTTTGTGAGGATCAGCCTAGAAGGTATGCCAACAACTAGCCAAATATTAATTTCATATGACTCAACAACAGAACCTAGAGTCACCAATGAAGGATCAAGTTCATATCATGTTTGTATTAACACACAGTAAAAGCGTAGGGTGGGATAGAAATGACCTTTTCCAGCACCTTATACAAGACTGAGGCACAAATATATTAATTCAGAAACTCAGCTCCCTATTGTATGGGAAGAAGCTAGCATTATTTGGCTTCTGAGCTCTGCATCACAAAATATCCTGAGCGTCTGAAATTCTCCCATTGTCACAGGATCTGTATGGTCCCAGGGACAACCACTTGCCTCCGAACCAAGCTCGTTGAACTTGGAGACATGTGCCCTCCACTTGAGTACCCTGAAGAGGCTGACCTCTGTACGTCTGGACCTTGCCTAATACACCCCAAGAGCATTGAGGCTCTCACAAAGGATGCTACCCATGATGGAGCAGGAGGCTGCTTACCTCAGTGAGTGCATAGAGATGGGCAAAAAAGTGAGCACAGAAGGATGACTCCAGAAACAGAAACAAAATCAAATTACTTCTGTGAAGTTCAGATTGTAAGTTCTGAAGAATGAGTATGTGCTGAAAATAAAAAGCCTGCAAGGGACAGTTTGACAGTAATCTGTGACTATGCTACTGCCATGGAAGTTCAGGAACAAACAGTTTTGCATAATGAGCGCATTAGGCCTGTGTGGCTAGTGACCTTTCAGAACCTCACAAGCAACTGAGGATTAGCCCTAAGAGAGGCTATTTTGGGTCACAGAGGGACTTCAACTGCAAGGTATTTCCCATTTTTCTGTTCCTCTTTTTTCTCTTGATGCTTTCTGATCCTCAGCTGCCGGGCAGAGAGCTTGACATGACAGTCAGGTCAGCTTCGGCAGGTAAGATCAAAGTCAGAAGGCAAATGCAGCCTCACACTGTGGTCCCTGGCCAGCCCTTTGTCATTAATGGAGGCACAATCCAATGATTGCTGCAATTCTTGGCACATACGCCGTTGCGGGACTAAAACCCTCCACATCAATTTTTGCAGAAACACAATGGCAATTTCTGCTCCTTGTTCTGGCCTGTCATCTTTTCAGTGATTGCAAGGAACAGAAAAGAAAAGTGTGTATGGGGAGAGCATACCGTATTGTACCGTAGGTGGACGGGGTCATGGCGCGTGTGCACGGCCTGAGTGGTGGTGTGTAGTGCATGCCCGGAGCAATGTGCACTTACAATTAGTTGAATTTCACTGTGTTGGAGATGGAAGCTGACAGGCCACCACACAAAACCTCCCCGCAGCCAGACTCACGCTGAGATCCAGAGCGGAAAGGGATTTTAAGTGAAAGGCTTTGAAGGCTTTAAATATGGAGGCAGTGAATTCATGCACTGTTTATCTTTGCGGGCCTGGCTTTGACTCTGTCTTTCATTTTGTTTTAATGAACTAGGTGGTCTCACGTAATTCCTAATTACTGCAGAACACCAGTTCCTTAAACCCTCTAGTTTACAAGGTATGAATATTCACTGGGCTCACCCAAATTCTGAAGAGGTCACACTATTGCGGTATTTAGATAGAAACAGTTTGAAACAGGTATATCACCACAGAACTGACTCTTACAGAGGTCTAACAGCTTTTGCATTAGCATGTGCTGGATGCTCCACTGGGGTACTGAATAACATGGACCAGAGGTCTAAGTGACTGTGGAAACTTCTCTGTTTCAGACTGAAACTAGGTTCTTCTGTTTGCAGCCAAGTAAATTCTTCAGAGGGAGGTCTGAAGCCTCACAGGTGCAATTCACCACTAGATGAGGTTTCTATCCATCCATGAACACTTTGTTCAGATTTGTATTCTAAGAGATAAGGACATACATAACATATATGTATTTTTCAGTTTGCCAACTGATGCTCTATAAATCACATTCTTCTTAATATTTAATTCCTTTCTTTTCTGTGAATCTCAGACTTCATGTTCCACAGCATAGCATGGAAACGGGCTCATCCCACAAGTTCTCCACCCCTCCTTGCTCAGTCACTCTAGATCTTTATCCACAGTAACAAAATTCAACTTACACCGATCCTTCTGGCAAACATGTGAGCAAAATGAGCTTAACTTCGATTAAACAGAGAAAGGATCCGAGGGAGTACAAGACTCTAGCCATAGCCCAGATAGTTTAGTTGTCACAACACCCTTCTCTGACTTGCTGTAAGTGCTTGTTCTTCATCTTCCTGTCTGGTGACTGACTCGGGACAGGACGGGATCAGTACCTGTTGGAACACTGTCTGCACCCACTCCCTTCCCAAAGATTTCAGCTAGCAGGGAGTCAACAGCTCTGTTTTAGATTCTGGAGATATGACAAGTATTCACGCTCTTCACATACAGAGCTACAGTTCTGGTAGCAGTCAGTGTTCACTCATACCCAGACTGAAGCTGCTAAAAGCTTCCATTCTCTTTCTTTTCTTGACAGTAATATGGAAGATCATCAATGAAAACTGAAATTTCTCCCATGCAAACAGATCACTTACTTCTCTTCAACTCAAGAGAAACTGAGTAGAAGACGCAAATGCTGATGAGGACCACTGCCACCCTTCCATAGATTGTCTCTGGCTGTGGTCTGTCTGACAACTGATGAGGAATGGCAGAAACTCAGAAGTGCACCATGTGAGAGAGCATCCTGTATTTTTCTTGTGGTGTTGCTTTGCATAGCACCCACTCTGCCAAGTAACAGATACCTGATGTAGGCGCTGGAAAGGACATTTCCTTATATGTGAAAGAGGAGCATATATGGCAAAGGCTTAGTTGCACAAGTCATGACTTGCAATACCCAGGTTCCTCCTAATCTTTTCAGGCATCTTTTCTTCCTTGTCCCTTTCCCATGCACCTATGTCCCATATCTGGAATATCAGACAATCTGCTTGCAAAGTGAACTATCAGGAAGAGTTCATTCAGATGTCAGAAAATCCACTTGCAGCATGGATCCTTCCACCTTGAGAGCGCCTGACAGAACCTCATTCTCTTATATCCTGTTCATCTCTGAAAGAGGAAATGGATACTCAGAGGTGGATTTCCTACTTTGGGAGGCTGCATTTCATGTCTTTGCCATCAGTTCTGATTCTCGCTGCGGACTTTCCCTCTTGTCCGTAGCAGCAGGCACACATTTACCTTGCAGAAGACATCTGCACCATTTGGGTAACCTTCAGAGGACCTGCTGGTTCTCCCAGTTAATGAGATCATCCTGGCACTGATGACTGGTATCTCTGATCTCCCATGGCAAAGTTATCTTTCCCAAGGGGCATCCAAGGGAAACAGGGTGGCCATGGCTTAAAATGTAACTGAAAGTCCCCATCACATTATTCTCCTCATAATGCATTATCTCATTGCAATAGGAAAGGTATCAGCTGCTCAGGGAAACACTGATAAAACTCATGATTAAAACTGTCTTCTCCAGGGCATTACCTTTTATTAACCTCTTGGAATTCATCTTCCATTTCTTCCTTTATTATGCTTACTACTTAGACTGAACTCACTTTGACAGGCTTCCCCTCATCTGAGCTTCTTTTATTAAAAGCTGTAATTCTCTGAAAATATTATTAAAGCAATTTTTATATATCTGTATGTGAGTGATGTCCTTCCACTGACATCAGCGGAAGTTGGACCCAGGCCTCCTTGCTCCTTTTTTGTCAGTGAAGTTATACCTCACCCCCCAGGAACTGGATTTGGAAGCTCAGCTGGTCCTTTTGGAGTCCTGTGCTTGCAGAAACACATGAGGCTGCCAACAAACAGCTACATCAACACCTCAAGGCTCCTAAGAAGTCTTTACCACTTCAGAGGACTCCCCTTTGCCCCCATATCTTTTGTTGGTTTGAAGAGCAGATGTGGTGAAGGCAATACTCACCTGGAGGAGGGAGCAGCTGGACAAGAGGAGGAGGTGGTTCAGCCCTACTGCTTTTTTCCATTTTTCAGCCTTTTAGCTGAGCTGGCCTTAAAAAGTACCAATTATTGCCACTTGTAGCAATGGCCTTGATGATGGGGAGAGCTGTCAGCTGGAAAGTGGACTGACACAACCAGTTCATTTCACATAGGTCAGCAAACAGCCATCAGATTAAAATGATTTTTGTTCACTATCGACCTGGGCTCGATTGGAATCAGTGACCCGGAGATGAAAGGCTCAGAAAGAGGGGTTTTTATTTTGTATATGGTCACACATCACTTCTGTCTCCACCTTACTCATTTTCTTGTCCAAAACTCTTTCTTTTTTTTTTCCTCCACCCCAAAAATTATAAATCCATCCTCCATTCTTTTAATTGCAGTGCACCATATGGGGATCTGTTGAGGTTTTGTTAAGGCTTCAGTAATCTATTAGTCATCCTCTCCTTTGTATTACAAAAGATCTCTCCTTCAAGAGGCAAGTATTGATTTCAGCATTTCTGCAGCAGTTTGAGTTTGGAGGGCACTTTGTGAACTAAAGCAGAGCCTAGTTTGAAATCAACAGTGATAGCATAATAGCATTAACAATATCAGGAATGATCTTACAGATCAAATACGAGGAAAATTTAAATGAATGGGAAAGCAGATACACTGGTAGCCCAAATCTACATCATCAAAAGTTAATGTTCTCTTGGGTACAACACTTCTCTATCCTCTTTGGGATACCCTTTGATTCTATTTTGTCACCTTCCTCTCTCTTTTTTTCCCCTTCCTTTTGATATGTAAATGAAACCTCTATCCCCTCCCCCCTTCCTCCCCCCCCCTTCCTTTTTTTTTTTGGTAGGAAAAACTGATATGTTTTGGGAAGTGAGTGTGCTTTAAAAGTATTTTAGTGGTAATATATTGTTCCAGACCCCCTCAGTTGAGATCTTTGTTTGAGAGAGCTTTCCTCTTATTTATACTTAAGTCCTACTGTAAAAGCAGGCGGTTAAACATTTCCCCGAGTTAGGGACTTTGTTGCTTATAAATTGCACAGGATGCTCACAAAACTTGACTTTTTTTTTTAGCACAAGGACAGTTTTTCTTTCCACGACAAAACAAAAGTGAAATAAATGGGGCTCAAGTAAAACTTTAGTTTATAGAAAGTAAACCAATAAACATGTGGGACTCTGTAATGGCTCTCCCCACCATGCTCATGACATTCTCATTTTTTAAGGATGTCAAAGAATATCTGCATTAAAGTGCTACACTCTCTGTTCTCCTAAATGAATAGTGCAAATATGGTTGCCCACTACTTAAATCAGTGTAATTTTCAGGCATTCAGAACAACGCATTTTCCTAGGGAATGTATTCCTCTGTAAAATTCATTATCTGTGATAACTATTCATTATGATTAAACCTGTAATCCGTCTCCTAAAACACTGATTATTATCATCCTTGCTACAGTTGAGCAGTATCATCATCATCCTCACCATGGTCATTACCATATGAATCGCTAGTAATAACTGATTTTGTTGGGATAATTGCTTCTTTGTCATGTCTGCTGTTGCATTTCCAGCACATTGGTGATGGCTGAAGACCAGGAATTGGCAGTAGGAGGAGCTGAACCTGTGAGCCTCTCTGGAAATACTATATCTTAATTCCTCCAGATACTTCCATTTAACCCACAGAAGCCTGCAGGGACCAACCCTTATTTTGAATTTTTTTAATCACTGACAAGGTGGAGTCGGCCAGCACTGGCAGCTGAGACTTCGAAGGGAAAGAAAGTTCTTGCACTTTTTTAAGAGAGAGAGACAACCCTTTTCCTTCAGTCGGTACTACTGAAAACATGGACCCCAGAAAAGTAATCCTGGAAGGTACCTTTGGAGGTTATTAAATCCACAGCACTGCCCCAGGAAAGGATCAGCTTTACTCACGCAATGTATCTCCTCTCCTGACACATATTTTCTAACTGCTTTTGGAAGACCTCCAGCGACACAGATCCTGCAATCACTTCCAGCAGCCCACTCAGGTGCTTCACTGTCACGATGATCGGAATTTTTTCCTAATGTCTGAATGAACTCCTGACTCATGATCTTCACAGTGGATAGGAAGAGCAGGCTATTCTCTTCTTTCTGGCAGCCTGTTTTTGAAGACCCATGCTGCTGTCCCTCAGACTCTTCTAATACAGTGATCCCAAGCTATGTGGTCATCCCTCATCTTCTTTGGGTTCCGTCCTGCATTTGCACAGTCCAAGGGAGTAACCTTTCTTACATATAGTGCCTTGAATGTCTCTCTTATGAATTTCACCCTGTTTTATCCATCCAGTTATCCAGGTTTTTTTGAATCAGTTCACATGCTAGTCTGCCTTTTTTCTTTTTTAACTCTTCAGTAAAAATTCAGTGCTCTATTTCCGCAAACTTGCTAAAAGTACTGCTTGCTGAATTAACCAGATTGTCAGTGAAAACTATCAAAAAGAGGAGTAGATATGATCTACCTTCACAATGGATGTGTCCACTCATGTAATATTGGGTGATATTCCATAGAACCATCAAAACACTTCCTTTTCCAAGCCCTTGGCAAGCCTTGTGTTTCCCAGCACAGAAATGACCAAGACATCATGGCAAAGAAGCTTTTCATGAGCTTATCCCAAAACTGTGAGCCTCCTATACAACTGTGAGTTGTATAGGTTGCCTTTCTATGTGTGCATTTTAAAAACAAACATTTTCTTGCTCTAATCAGTCAGTGCTACACTGATATGAAGCACAGATAGCTGTTCAGTGTCTGAGGTCTCAAATTTTTGACATCTTTCAGTTCAGGAGTACCCGTGACTCACTCCAATTTTCTGACCGTAGAGCCTCCCTTTCTCTCTCATATCCTGCCATTATCTGCTGTGGAGAGACTGTCTTCACATTTATAAAATATATCTTAATACTAGTTATTTCTGAAAATAAATTAAATACAATCTTATGTTTATACAAGCCAAATTAATGTAGCAGTGGCATCATTCATTAGAAGCATAGAGCAATTGCATTCTAGCAGGGTCCTGGCATGGGGCTAGTGCCTGTGGATTTAGCAGCTGTTTTTCTTAGGATGAACACTATTTTGTCCCTGAAAAACTGCTGGTCTAAGTTGTGCTGTCTCTTACTCTGGAGAATTTACTTCCAGCATTAGAAGATTCTGACCTCTGTTTTTCTCTACATAGAATAAACTCTAGAAACAGGCTTGTTTTCTGATCATAGAATCATGAAAGATCCTGAGTTGGATGGGACCCATAAAGATCAACTCCAACTCCTAAAACTGATGAATTTCTCAGTACTATTTTTTTGCTGAGGGGTGTCAGACAATAGTCTTTGACTGCGTTTTGCCCACCTCTCACGCACACAGAGTACAAAGAATAAGTTATTGTACAGTGTGATGGCTGTGTGATTCTTTACAAGTCTCACTCCGTTCACTGACATAGCTGGACCCGTGATAGCTCCAAACTGGAAGCTGTGGATACAAGGATGCTGAACCTTTGCTAAGAAGGCCTGCAGAAGAAACTACCATAGATCCATGCAGCATTAACACAACTGCATAGAACGAAGTCTCCTTGGTTTTGATGGGGATGGAAAGAGTTTGTGCTTGCCTGGAGTGTGGCCAGAGCCAGCTTGTGTCAGCCTACAAAGGTTTTGCAGCCAAACCCTAAGACAGTGATGCAGAGTCTAGGTATTTCTTTAATTTGTTCTGATTCATTTCAAAAACTTTGGCCCCCAGAGCTTTTCTGAAATACTGGCTAACGAGTTGTTTTCCAGCCTGTGTTTAAGCACAGTACACCAGCAGCAGTCCAAGGAGCAGGTTTATGGAACAATGTTCTTCCTTTCAGTGCAATTCTGACTGAAAGATCAATGTTTAGGATACCTGGTGACCAAGAGAAATGTGAACGGTTTTTAAAAGTCTCTGATCAAGAATGCCTGATTATTCCAACACTGAGAAAATCTCCAGACTCCATAATGCCGATTACTTCTCCAACCAGTAGCTGGTTTGCAAGACCACAAAATCTGGTACTGTTCAACAGAATGCTGATGGCTAAATAGAAATGGTCCACAAATAGGACGCAGTAGTGCTACAGAAATATGAACAACAACAGGAGAGGCAGCACACAACATGACTAATGATGAAGTAATTAAAGCTCAGAAAAGTGTTTATTGCTGGATGTTGTGCAATTCTCTAAAGATGTTATAAATATCAACAAAGTCTCTCTCTCTCTCTTTTTTTTTTACTTTGTTTAGTTCCTTTTGCTGGCTTATTTTTGGGCACAGCTTCTGTCTACAAGATATTTCTGGGTAGACCAGGGATTGTACGGTATGCGGACCAAAACAAATTGTGTGAATGCTGGTAAATGAAAATTACAGAGTTTTGTTCAGCTTTCTTGACTATCTGCTGTGAAAGGAAGTTCACTGCCTCTGGATGCAGTATTAGGAATAGAACATTACGCAATAATTATAGTAATAGTAAAATTATAGTAGCAATAATACCACTTTTGCTCTTTCCCCATTGATTTGCGAGAATAGTTGGCTCCAGCCCTCTATGTAATATTATGCTGGGATGCAGTTATAGGAGGCACTACTGCTGGACAGTGTGGTGACTTCTCTTAAGATCTAAAAGTTTATTCTCTACGGGCAGCAGTTTTACTTAAAATTTGGCATCCAGTGCTTGTACAGCATCTTGGCTTCTATGTCGTGTAATCCTTATTTTGGGATTGTTTCCACGAAGCTCAGACTCAGGGATCTGGCACAAGACCTCACTGTGTTTCTCCTCTCACTTTTCTCCTACTGCTCCCCACCAGCTAGACTGGAACAAGAAATAACGACATCCTACATTCCGAGTAACTGACAGGCCTTGGGCTGTGTAGAGGTGATTTCTCACTGAGGGAAATATTTGACTTGCAAGTAGATACTGAAATCCTGTTTAGAAAAATCATGACTTTATGTCAGTGAAAATCACATATATATATATTATATCTTACTTGAGAGTAGAGGATAAAAATGCAGCTAGCAACACTTCTTCAGTGAGGAGTAAGAACCTCTTGTACCTGCTAAGTGGTACAAAATGCCTGGATGTTGCTCTCTGTTTAAAAACCAGCTAAAAACATGTGGGCTCCCATGTTCATTTCACACAGAACTAGTCAAGCAAGTAGATTTACTTAAGGATGAGAAGGAAAGGTAGTAGCCTAAATCTGCTGTGGGCCCTGCCTCCCTCATATCTTTTTGCACTCAGGGGGTTTCCAATGCCCATCAGTCCAAGCAGATCAGTGCCTCTTGTCAGCTGCCTGGCCACTGCTCACGTGTGGCATGGCTGCAGTGTACCGAGACAGTCTTGATGATGACCACACACCTACCGCGTGCCACATGAATTTACATTTCTACCTAGGATTTCCTGAGCTGATTTGGATGTTTTCTCTGCATGCTTTTGCCATGAGAACACAGTGGTGCAGCCTGCAGCTTCATACTGCATCTGAGGTTCTTGACGTGTTGGTACGTATCTCCTGTTGTCTTGGAAAGAGGACAGCTTTGCACAGACTGCTGAAAAGCCTGTCTGTTATTTCTTAGACTTGCTTTAAGGAGTCTATCACAGTGTTGATATGCTAAAAATGCAGTATATTTTTATATTTTCTCTGCATAGGAGTGATATTTTGCTCTAACTGCACACTTACCATAAGAAGAAACAACAGAGCATCAGCAAAATATTGAAAGCAGCAGTTGGAAATAAGAAATCATGAAGAAAAAGATAAAGTAGGGAACAAAGGATATAATAAGTAAGTGACAAAATGCAGAAAACTGGTGAGGGAAATCTAAAGTTGGGAAAATCCCTATCTGGAGTTGCTGAAGACAATGAAAACAAATTCTTCAACTACAGTAAGAACAAAAGAGATCCTAATGATGGGACATAAATATTATCAGCTGGAGATTACAATAAAGAATTCCCACGATGTGGGAAAATATGTATCCTGTAGCTATTTTTGTTCCTTTCTTGATGTACTTCCATTTTATGATGTTCATGGAAGCTCCTTTCAGATAACAGGTTACTGGAAGGAAAGCAAAGTAACATCTTCTAATGATAACCATTTATAAACCATTAGGGCTTGGTATACCTAGAACTTCAGAAACCATCGGATAAGGAAATTTTCCGATTGTTGCTGCGTATTTTCAATTAGTCATGGAATAGTGAGGATATTCCAACACTAAAAAGAGTACAGATAGCATACTGGTATTCAAAGAAGTAATGTAAGATGACTCGAGTTACAATGGCTGAATTAGCCTACCATTTATGTTTGTATGTGTGTGTGAGTGTGTGTGTGGGGGGCAATAATACTTCTATTGGTATAGTTTTTAATAAGAAAAGAGTTAAAGATGGCATGCTATTAACCCCATCTGGGTTGAAACCAGAGCATGGAATGCAGTGCAGTGCCAGATCAAGTTATGGCAAATAATTTTAAGCATTTTGATACATTGGCTAAACACTGTCCTGTGAACAGAAAAAAAATATGCAGCTATGCTTTCCATTGTGATAAAGGAATTTGAGAATAGGTTTCAAGACTGCAAAAATAAATGATCAGGTTTTTTTGTATATTTGTGACTTCCCATTCAGTCAGCATAAATATACGAGCTACAAATTTTTATATGGAATGCACAGAGTTACAATCAGACATTCAACTCAAAAATCTGATCGTGTCTCTCTACTGGACTTTCATCAGCCCCATCTTAGCAGAGAGAAATACCCCACAATTCAGAGTCACACCTCATTCATGACACTGCATTTTGGAAGTATGTACATTTATGAACAAACGTTTTCAAGGATGAAGCAAAGGAAAAATAAGATTTCAAACCTCTGAGAACTCACTGATAATTGCAGCCACTGTCATTGAACCAGGCTGATGTGTTCATTTCACAAAAATAGGGTCACATATGTCACTACTTTTACAGTTTTGTTGCTCTTTTTTTAACAAAAATGCTAAAAATTAAAATGTTTTGTTACTTGTATACATTAACTTTATGCATGCTGCTCCAAAAGTAATGCCTCCTGTTTTGTTAGGTTGGCCCACGATATCAGAGGTGGATGTTGGTGGTATGACAGTAGAGGTTTAACCTTCCCACCAATATTCCATTGCATTTTATTGCCATGTGACAGATGACAGCAGAGGGGCAGTCTGACAGAATAGTGTCTGACATGGAAGTGCACCTGAAGCAAAGGTGTGTCACTGAATTCCTTCATGTAGAAAAAATTGCACCCATTGACATTTATTGACAGTTATGAACGTTGATGGAGACCAAACAGCAGATGTAAGCACAGTGGGGCAGAGAGCTGTGCATTTCAGCAGTGGTGACAGTGGCAGCGGTGACTATGGTAGTAACTATGTTGAAAAATAATGTTTTGTAACTGAGAACTTGCTCTATCAAACGGCACTACTGTGCTTATTGTATCTGTTGTAGTTTCCATTGAAATAAATAGGAGGCATAACTTTCAGAGTGACCTACATACATATGGCCCGAGACAATTCCTCTTCACACAATGTGGCCTCGGCAAGCCAAAAGCTTGGACAGTCCTGTGCTATGGCAAAGGGGGGAAAGCAGTCCTTGGGTCTGTACAGGATTAGTGAACATCAACAGGCAATCCTGTCTGAACACCAAAGAAAGATCAAAGAAGTGGCTTCCAGTGATCACGCTAAGGAGTTCAACCTGCTTAAATTATCCAAAAAATAAAAACAAAACCCAACGACAACAGAAAACCATTAAGAGATGAAGATGGCAAAGAAATCTACATACTTTCACAGGATGAAAATATTAGGTTCAGGAAGGCTCTTTCACTTCAGTACAGAAACGTCAGACAAAACCAAACATTGAAGCCAGGCCCACTGAAATGAAAATGTGCATATATATTTGAGGAGTTGAAATCATTAAAATACTGACACAAACTACTACAGGAGGTGGTAATGTGGAAGTATTCCCTTTTTTTATTCCAACTCTTTAAGGCAGAATGGGTGATTTGTTTTAATCAAGCACAGGTGATTAGGCTCAATATGGGAATAACTGGGTGAAATATGATGGCATATGGCATGCAGAAAGTCAGAGCAGATGATGTAACAATCCCTGCAGTCTCTGGCTATGTAAAATTGCGAACTCTGTCTTATGAAATTCAGTGCTAGCAAAGTACCGACCTCCCAATTCAGGCTTAGCCCAAGAGAGTCTTTAATGTCTTTGCATCCAGGCAGATCAACCTGCTGCTAATGCAGGCTTCACAAGTGGATTCTGGAAATTCATAAACTCAGTCAACCCGGACAAGTTTATCGTATCAATCAACTGGCGGGAGGCTGAAGAAGCTGCCAGGCAGCAGCAGATGGCCCCTGCTCAGCAGTGGCTGTATACAGAGACAGCAGTAGGGACAGCTCTAGAAATCAAGAAAAACCCTGGAAAGAGCCTCACTGATATGAGCTGGCGTAGGATGAGGGTCCTGATATTTCCGCTTACTTACAGAGGAACAATTCAAGTCCAGAGGAAGTAATTCAAGGTTTACTGCAGTTAATATAAATATTATAAGCACATTGTACATTGGAAGTTGATTCTTGTTCAGTGGCTACTGCCTGCTGAAAGCTCCTCTCAGAGATGTTTTAAGTATTTAGCATGTTATAAACTCACACATTTAAATGCCAGTTTTGCAGCTATCCATGAAACAGATGCCAGTCTTTGACTACTGAAAAAAAAAAAAAAAACCACAAAAAGGGGAAAAATAGAAAATAGTCTGATCCAAGCTAACAGTAGGCACAAACCTCAAGCTCAGACTGACACTCAGGGTCCTACCCTGCTCCCCTTGATTTTGAAGCCCTATGGGCTGTGCTGGCAACAGATGCGCCTCACCCACCGTCCTAATGATGCTCCAGTGCTTGGCCTGGTTTGGAGTCCAGTTGTTTTCACCAGGGCTTGCCACTAATGTTCTCTTCTCCATTTCTCATCCCACAGAAGTATTAAATGTAAGCAGGGCACCCTCCCCTATCAATGCTCTGTGTCTACACAGAAAGAAAGCGAATGAGTTAAAGGCAGGGCATCGGCCACTGCGTTGGATTTCCTGCCTTTTGTGTCCGCCTGTGTTACAGCACCCAGATGTGATTTCCAGGCAGGATCGGAGACCAATGCAGGTTTGTATTTACTGATGACTTCGGTGTATGTGAAGGACCAGTCACTTCTGTGCGCGGTTTTGCCTTTTTTCCCGTGTTCTGTTGTCCCTGCTGCCGCAAACACTTGCGCTTGGAGAAGAAAAGAATTAAACCCGGCGAGAAAAATAGATCAGCCTCTATCAATTGGCCCGTTCAGAAGAAGGAATAGGTTTTACTCTAATCTGTACCATTAGCATAACAAGAGAAATGCTGGAGCAGTTGTTAATAACAGCAAAGAGGTTGTTTAAGTCAAGCATGTGTTTCAGCTCCACGGGCTGATTAATCTTGTCACCAATTTTTTATTTATTTATTTTTTGTGTGTGTCCAGAAAACTTTTCACTGGAGGCAGAGGGGAAAGGAGGGGGAGAAAAAAAAAAAAGCAGTAAAATAGCCACGTCCCCGCCTTCAAACCTGTCTCTGTGTCTCTCTGTGTCTACCCTTACTTCTGCCTGGATTAGTCGACATAAAGCTGTTCTCGACAGCCAGGGCCCTCAAAGGCGAGTTAAATTTAGACAGATTGTGAGGAGTGGAGAACACGGGACTGAGAAAAGGGACCCGACTCCCGCCCTGACCCCGCTTTGTTCCCCCGCCGTGGTCACCTGCCACCCCGCACAAAGGGCCGCGCTGCCGCCGCGCCGCCCTGACCCGGCCCGGCCCCATTGGCTGCCGCCCCCGCTGTTGCCAGGGCAGGCCCGGGGAGGCCGGCAGGCTTCGGAGGAGAGCCGGGGTAGGCTGGGGAAGGCAGGAGCGGTGCGCCCCAGCCACCCTGCTCGCCCAGCTTTGGGGCACTGCCGTGGGGTTGTAGGGCCGGCCAGGCAATGGGTGCACGGGGCCGCGAGGCCTCGGCCAAGCGCCTGGATTGGCACGCTGCTGCCGCATGGGGCGGCCCATCTCCCCCTCCGGTAGCCCCTGCTCTATCTAAGTAAATGCCTCTCTTGGCTCTGCTTCGTTTTAGTTTTAATCTCTGTTTTGCATGGCTGGAGCTGGAGCTGCTCTGCTGAATTAAAAACAAACAAGCAGTGGGTGAATGAGAGCAGCCTCTGGCTCAGCTCATTGTCAAAACCTACCTGTGTATGGCACAGGTTTTTTTCCAGTTTGCTAAAGGATCTGCGGACAATAGCATTGGAGGGAGGGGAAGAAAAAGCAGATCTTAGGCTAAATACTGTGCTCACCCAAATACCCATAATAAAGGGATTCTGTCCGTACTTGCTTCTCCCACTGAAACAAGCAGAAAAAGCATTGCTGTCCCTGTGTAACATTTTCTGCTTCAGGAAGGCATTTATACACATGCGTTTCGGTAAACATGCCAGTGCTCCTTTCCATTCAGCAGCAGTACTGACATGCCTGAAGTTAATTCTGTTTTATAACATGAGGCCTGGGCCAATGTTATCGGCCGCCTCTTGGAGAGCAATGTGTGCAGCCAGGCTGTGAGCAGAGAGGGCAGCTGGTCAAAGCAGAGCAACAGAGTCCCTGTGATGGGCCTGAAATAAGAAAAAAATAGCTTGTAGGAACCGTTTTATGCTACAAATGCGTAAATTTATTTCTACTGAAAGTGGTGCATCTGTACTTCTTTACATCACACTTGAAGCTTGGCTTCTTCTACTGTATTTTACTGAAGATCTCAGCAAGGACTTTTAGCAGCAGGTTTTACCTTGCTTTGCCTTGTCGCAGGACAAAATAAACACCCAGTTCCTCCTGGAAAGCAGGCTTTCCATAAAGGATCCCACGTCCTGACATAAATAGCAAAGGGTGCGGTGGTGCCTCAGGGAGACTGAGGCATGGTAGGAAAGCAACTGAGCTTGTGCAGCCAACTTGTGAGGAAATGGTAAATTGGAATGTGTAGTTTAGAACATTTGTGTATTGTCACTTTGGTTCTGTCACAACTCACGATACCTGGTTGCTAGGATAGTTTTATTACTTGCCATCCATAGACATTAAATGTTTCATAAAAGCAAGTCACACACTGTACCTGTGGATTCCTTCATATTCATAGATTCTCTTCTTTCTTTTCTTTTTTTTTTGCCTTATTTATTTATTTACTTATTTATTTTAATTGTAACTTTCTCCATGCACATCTGCCTATTCACATTTTACGGCTGTCCTGACACAAGATGCTTCATAGTGGTCCAGATCTAGGCACTGTCTTTGCTTCGCTAAATTCGTCTGCCCTTAGTGATAGAAAAAACTACAACTGAGTCAGAAGGTTTTCTTTCTGCTGTCGGCTGCTTCTATACATATGATTTCAGGGTGCAGAGACGAACTAAATCTTTGGTTTGGAAATGTATACTTAGTGGTCTTACCCAATTGCAGCTCAGCAGTTCTCTTATCTAACATCATACCTGTCTTATCTTGTTAAGTGCCTTATTCTCTCTAGCCTTTTAGGTGTGCGGAATGATTGTAAAACAGTTCTTAATCAGTCTTCCTCATTTAAATTAATGATATCACTGAAATTGACTTCAAATAGTTTGTAAAGATGTGATGGCAGGATAAAGTGGTGCCAAAGAGAGTTATACATCTGTACAGTGCCTGTTCGTTTCATTCACTCCATTCTGGTACTGTGGTCGGCATTATTAGAGCAGCCACTGTGCATGAGGGGATCCTGTCCCTCCCCTCAGTGACTTACTGTCCTCTGTTCTGCCCTGCTCTGCTGCAGTTCAGATGTTCTAGTTCCTCCTCTTCGTTTATTTAATGGGAATGTTTTGCATTATTGCAGAGTTGTCCCTGGTTCCCTTCGTGAGGAAGGGGAAGGGGTAAGAACACATTCTAAATGATACAAGTCCCTGTTTAAAATAGGGATCACAGAGATAGATATAACACAATTTGTCCCTTCCTTGGAAACCTTTCCTCTGAGAGAATATAATGTAGATGGTGCAAAATATGATGCAAATGAGTCTTAACAGGAGAACAGTAGGCAAACGCAGCATGTTAAATGGTGTGCCAGTGTTTGCATTGCCGTTATGTGCTGTATTGCACCATCTGATAGTTCTTCATGGAAAATCAGAAGTAGACACAGGGAGAGGTAAGGATTTTTGAGGGACTTCGTTTTTGAAGTCCCTTGTTTCCTTTTTTCTCTCTCCAGTGTTTCAGTCTGCTCTTAAGAGGGAACCTTTCAAGGTATTTCAAAAACCAGCTCATTATCATGATTTCTTTTAGTGTCATTCACCTTGCTCACTTTAAATATTATGTAAGAGTGGAGTTATAGTTTCATACATATTAAGTGCCCTCAAATTAATGAAAAGTCAAAAAAAAAAAAAAAAAAACCAACCCAACAAATGGGTTAAAAAAGTGTGATTGCATTTGGGAGATCAAACACCACTCACGCCCTATGTATTTTAGGGAAATATATTTGAAGTCCTGGTATAGATAGAGAAATTACCACAAATGGAGCTGTAAGTGATAACTATATTATTCAAAAGGCCACGCTATTACAAATGGTCTGGGGGAAAGGGAGGGGCACGGATGCATGAGAGATACGATGTCTATTTTAATCCTACCGATTCTGTAAGCGAACATTTATGTGAATGGAACTGACTTAAAAGATCCAAGTGCTAGGAACCTAGCCATCTTTTGAGCGGGTTCTGGTCAGAAGGTACGTCAGGGCAATAACTTTGTAGAATTGTAAACATGGTTTTACTAGTAACATCTGTTGTGCTTTCTCTCGCCGTGCCCCATAGTGGGCTATTCTGAACTGACACCAAGGATATTCTGGTGAGTTAAAAGTAGCTCTCAGGAGACCGAACTGCTCTGTGCTTACTGTCTCTTGCTCTAAAAGTTCCCAGGAGAAGTGCTTGACACACGAACTGTTTGACAGAAGGACAAGGCGAGATGACAGCTTGGGACGCCTATGTCCATCAGAAGTCTCAGTCTGTATCCCACTAGCAGAGGGTATTTAAAGATCAG
>JANHGO010006322.1:0-21557 GCA_024606505.1 Aquila spilogaster
AACACATGCACAATAGATTTACATTTGGAAAACAGTTTGGTAGCAATTTATGGCCCTTTGACGTGAACTTTCACAGTCATTCTTAGAGCAAGAATGCATTAGTTCAGAAGTGTAATGTTTTGGCTGGCCTCAGTGGGAAAATTAGAGCTGAAGCCTCTGGAAGGCTCTTTTTACCTCTAGGGTTCTGTATTTTAAGATCTTTTTTGAAAATCTTAATAGATAAACAAGAAAGAAGAATAAACCACTAGTTTCTTCATTAACAAAATATATACTTCCAGCACAAACTGACAAAAAAGTGTCACCAACAACTACCAACAGCAGCAAGCTGATCCATCCAGTGCCAGATTTGTTTATTGCCTCTACATCTTCCCACTGAATTACGACACTGTGCAAGTAGTCTGAACATTCAAATGCCCCACTCACCTCACCTAACACAACTGGAAAGTGTGTGCTTCAGAAACAGCATATGCGATGCAGTATTTTTACCGCATGGCAGCACCGTGCAGAGAACCATGGAGCAGATTTCTCTCAACCCTCTATAAAATCAATGCGTGGAAGTCCTCAAGCCAGTGCTGCCCCAGCAGTCCTACCCTGGGGTCCTGGCTCATCAGTGCTCACGGTGACACGAGAAGCATGTTTGGCTTACAATCACCAACTTGTTTCCTGCAGACATCACCCAAACAATTTGTGCAAGATAAGGCAGGAGGTGCTGGGCTTAATGCCGGCTCCATCCTCTCCTCATACAAAAGACAGCTCCATCAGACTCACACCAGTGGGAACAGTATTAGGAACAACCCAGTGGACACAACCAAAGCTGCCAAATGCTGGTCTTCACCGCGGCCAGTAAGAAAGTTCTGCTGGGTATTCACTCACACAACCAGTATTTTTGTAGGCTAGCTTATGCTTTTTCTTCATTACACACATGACAGCATCATAGTTTTTAAAGGAATAACACCATTAGCTGAGCAGGTGTCTTTAGGAGTAAGAGCTAAGAAGTTAGACTCTAGATGTCAGACTGAAATGCAAAGTTGGCTTCAGTTCTGACCTAAATAGTGTGCAAACCTCACGTTTACTAAAACAGATGAAACAAGTCCCATTTCTTTTTGAATAGCAGAACTACTGAAGAGACCTGGTGGAGTTTTAGCACAGTGGGAGTTTTAGTTGTCTATTGCTATGCATTTAAACACTTGAGGACTTTGCAATAAATGCTGAAATGAATTCACCATCAAAAGACAAAATCCATGTTCTATCTGCCAAAACTTTTAGCAGCCTAAACAGAAAATGTCACAATTGATTGCCAGCAATGGTATAAAAATAAAAAACAGTGTTTTAAAGTCTTCAGGGGAAAGATAGATATACAGATAAACAGCATGACAGGCAGATGGATTTATTGCTATAGGTAATTTTTTACTCTTCCTAAGCAAAGATCAGGCTTCAAATGGATTGATACAATTAAACAGATTAATTAGAAAAAACAACTAATGAGTAATATTATTTTTAAATTCTGCAGTCTGTCAGGGCCATCAGCCTAGAGGTATAAAGCTAACAGACTTTTGTTAGAGCACTACTGGTTTTTTTTGCATTCAAGTTAAAGAGCTTCCTCTCTCCTTGACTGGTGTCAGCTGTAATAGAACAAAAACATTTGAAAGGAAAAAGAAAAAAAAACACCAAAAAAACCCTGGGCTATTAAAAGCGGTGTTTTGGAGGCTCTTTCATTTCCTTTCCATTTCGGTAAGTCAGTCGTAAATTAAACTCTAGGCTCAATTCGCACCCACAGGTCTACATGTCCCCCCACATCCACAGACCCTCTGCCAGGAAGAAGTCATTTTGTGGGAGGAGGCAGGGCTGCTGTATTCACAGATCCCCTCTTCGCTCTATATCTACTAGGATCTGCAAAATTCCTGATTTAAACCTAGTGGTAAAATAGAGATGGAAACGCAAGCCAATGTCCGTAAACTCTCAAGGTTTTCTGCAAGCCTTTACCAAACATACGGCATTGGCAAGCAGTACTGCTGAGCTGATAAGTTGTCTGCCACGCTTACAGACAGGCTTGCACATTTAAAAGGACTGAGAAATAAGCAACTATATCATTCTGCTATAACAGAATCAATGCTAATATTAGAAAAAGGAGTTTGAGTGATCAGCCTTCGGGAAATGCAGCTTTAACGAACAGCAAGATGGACCACTCTCAAAATTAGCAAGTAAACAACCTGTTTTCGTATAGCCTTTACTATATGAGCAACTGAACTGCAGCCAGGATCACAGTAAGTCAGGTTTTAGTTTTACTTTCCACTTGCTGCATTGAAGAGAACTTGTCACATCAATTGTTCCTGCTTAAAATGGAAAAACGTCTCTAAGAAAGGCAACTGGAGTGGAGAAATAATTACCTGGAGGTTGGTTTATTTAAGACCACGTTCACTCAAATAGTCAACAGAAGCACTGGTGGAGAAAGGCAACAGGTTCCGTTCTCAGACCCTCCTTGCACTGAGGCTGGAGGCTGCTGCAGCCCTCCCACCTGACGGAGGGAGTGAGAGCTGATCTCTCGCAGGAGACACAAACTGGCTCCTGTCATTTACAAGTTTCTTTTAAGATGCTTTTAAATCCTTCCACGCTTCTACTTGGCTTATCAGCTGAAAAAAAATGAAGGGCTCAACGTGCTGACTCCCATGCATGAACATGAAACGGGACCAATGCTACAGCTGCAGTGCAGCAGCCCAGTGCCCTCCCTTCCCAGGGCCTGACATGACAGACACCCAGCAGTGACTATGCCATGCAGCACCCTCTGGATTGCCACGGTATATTTAAATTCACTTCCAGCTGCAGAGGACCCATGGGATTACATAAACGCTTCACCACCACAAAATTACATAATCACAGAATGGTTGAGGTCGGAAGGGGCCTCTGGCGGCCATGTGGTCCAACCCCCTGCTCAAACAGGGTCACCTACAGCCTGCAATAACTAACCTGCTTCTTCAAGCCTATGAATACCTCAAGGATGAAATTCAGACTTGGTTTAATCAGATATAGCTCAAGAAAGACACAGATCTCATGATATCTCTTCTGTATTTGGCCCTCAACCTGTATTTTGACTGTGCCATCTTCAAACACAGCACTCAACCTGACCACCACCATCTGCTGTTCCACTGAAATCAGCCTTTTCCCTGGTTTCATGCTACTTCTGCCATGCCATATGCTGTTGTTTCACTCGTCTGTGCTTTAAATGCCAGTAGTGTTCACCTATATCTAAGTTCCTATCATGAAACTACGCACCTGTATTTCACCATTTCCTCCAGATCACCACCATTTTATTTCTTGCTGAAATCACCCTAATGACTCCAATTCTCTCATCCGCAGAAATGAATGGTTCTCCAAGAAAGGCCTAATGCCTCCCTAATCTGTCACGTGGTGCTTCTCCAACATGTGGCCCAAATTGGTCCTTTTGTAGAGCCTCATATCTAATTTGCAGCCCGCTATCTCTCTATCTCTTTCAGCCTTATGGCTTTTACAGCCTGTGCTCCCATGTATGTCTGCATTTCAGATTATATTTCTTTGGATGCATTAGCCTGGATTTTTTCCAAGATGCTCTTTTTATTTCCTGCTCTCAGTTACATTTTTTTCTTAGTGGCACTGTTTTGCACGGCTGTTTTCAGTGTTCTCTGCCGTATGACTCACTTTATTGTCTCCTGCAGATTTCATTAGCACAGTTTTCTGTGTCATTATGAAGTAGGACTGGATTTCACACGCTGTTCAAGCTTTCCACTAAGCATCTTCTTGAAAGCTAGCACCATTCTCACCGTTTGCTCGGGCAGATATTGGTACCCCTCAAAGGAAAGATCCTGGGGTAAGAGAATCTGTCTAAATAGTCCAAGTTTCCTGAAGTGCTATGAGGAAAAGGGTAATGGAGTTGAGAAGCTGGGTATGCTAACATCATTAGCTCCTGGAAGATTTTTTTTCCCATGACCTGTTTTGTTAGGTATTCGAAGGTAACTTCTGCCAGGAACAGATGGTGTTCAAGCAGACAACTGGCAAGTGGTCTCCAAGAGTGCACTGAGATGGTGTTTGTGAGTAAGTCTGGTCAGTTATCCAAAAATCAGTACGAATACAACAGGAGCTGCCAAACGGCACTGCTTCTAAAAGAAAATTTAGGAAGTAGGACGAATAAACCCATAGGTGAGCAATTTTAAGAAACTTTCTGATAGAAGGATGGCGTCTATTAGCAGCTCTGCAAAGCGTTTGCATCAAATAGTTCACGGATGGTTGGAAGCAAGTTGCTTCCAACTTCGATACGTGCTTTGATACGTGCCCTTATTAAAGAATATGATAATGATCTTCCACAGATACGATGGCACAACTACAGTAGTAGGCAGGAGAAACACTTTTTGAGAAATACTTTAAACACACAAGTCTTAATCCTCCATATTCAGCCTTCAAGTGGCTGAATAAATTTCCTCCCAATTTTTACTCCAGTATTCTCCTGCTTTAGACCAAAGAAGGCAAACACAGACCTTCAAATGAATTACACCATACATTATTTATGTGTTTCAGATAATCCCTGCTAACTGTCCAAAAAACATCTCATTTGCAGAAATTGCATACTCTCTCAGCATAAACATTACTAATGACAGAAAATAAAACCAGAAGGGATTCATCCCCTTTTTAATGCTAAATATGATGCAAGTAACTAGCAGCTATGTAACCTCAACGCTGCCTCAACACAATCTGCAAAATTGTATACAAAATTGAAAATAAATTGTTGGAGATTATTCAAGAGAACTATTGCCGGTAATCTCCTAATAAGACGTGCTGCACTGACCTTCATGCATATATTTTAACACTTTCCCTTGCTGCAACGTTTGTGTGAGCCTAAGTGCCATGAGGAGCCCATTTAGAAGGAAGTCTCTCCTGCATTACGCCTCAACAAGTCACAGGCTTGAAATATCCATGGAACTGTTTAAAATATTTACAGTCAGCAAGGTCAAGTTGGAGATCCCGGGCAGAAATCTATCACGCTCTGAGAAATGGAAGGATTCCTTTTCACTCCCACCATCCGCATCTCCCCAGAAATACATTTAACAAAGACTTCAAAGCACTGTTACAACCAAACCCTGCAAACGCAGGGAAAACCATGCAGAATGCGTTTTCCCTATCCATAATTCACCTCTCTGCAACACACAGATAAAATTAATCTTTACAAGGTCCTCTATAAAATCTAGATGTAAGGGGTCCTACCAACAAGATTTCAATCCTTTACTATGTTTGTGGGAAGCAGGGGACGCTGCCAGTGGGAAGACACAGACAGGATTGCAGATCCAAGTGCCAAACACTGAAGCAGAAAAGCCACATAAAGCTGTTTACCAAAGATAGCCCTGATACAGTATTACTCATCAGGGGATGGTAGGGCCAGAGCAGCAGCTGCACTTCAGATCATGATGTAATCCACAGTTCAGTTGCAGGGGCTTCACTAAATGTCCTGAGGTTTCATCATCCTTTGTACGACAGGTCCATGCTTCTCTCATATCAGTTCATATATCTGGCATTTAACGGAGATGGAGGCAATTCCACATTTTGGAACACCACCATTCATTTAGAATTCATTCAGTGCCCCTAAAGCATCCGTCTTTGGTACATAATCTATACATGATTTTCAATGTGGTACCTTAAGCATGCTGAGATGATTTCGATTATTACATGACATTTTCATCATCAAGAAATTCAGGGGAAGTCCTGGTTTTTCGTACGTACCATTCTGAAAGAGAAGTTATTTGCCCTTTTCCTCTCAGTTAAGCAGAACATGCTCCTTCTCACCATAACCATAGCAAAAAAAAAAAAAAACAACCCCAAACAATACCTGCACAACCACTTACTGAATATGTGCTGGGATCAGAGAAATAATTAAAAAACATCAAAGCCATTGAACACAAATCACAGGTGACCCAGCATGTCACAACACTCTCAGACAAGAAGAACTGTCAGGAAACGGAAGCTGACAACTTCCCAGCCCATCAGAACGTTGGCAGAAAAGGCCCAAAGAAATCTTGTAATTTTTTTTAACAAGATCTTAGTCTGTCTCACAAGTAAGGTTTTCCACTGCCAGATGGTCGATAGGAATGCTAATGGAAAGAGTTGAAGCTGAAATAAATCTGCCACTTTTAATCAATCACAGATGACTGTGTCATCAATAAGCGACTTGTGTTATGACAAACTCCCTTTGGTTAGCTACAAGCAAAGCTGATGAAATGCATCATGCCTACGTATTCATTGCCAATACTCGGCAACTTTAACACAGGCATTCTGAGGCTTAAAGATTATTTTTCCCACCTACGCGTTCATTGCCAATACTCAGCAACTTGAACACAGGCATTTTGAGACTTAAAGATTACTTTTTCCCTAGGAGTGCTGTGATCTCAGATTCACAGCAAAAATTGCTCAAAAGAGCAACAGTTTTTAATGGTTGGAAGCTATTTAGATAGTAACTCAGCCAAAACACACACAAACACACACACACTAACTTTAAAAACCCTCTTAAATCAGTCAGAGGAATAGAAATCCACTCATGGGCAATCTTTTCCCATGTGTGCAAGGTGCACTCTCCACAGCAAAGATAATTATATAGGAGATGCAGACAGTGCACCCAACAGTCTTCACTCCAACTCTTCCACCCATTCAGGGACCCCAAAAAGTAACAGAAGTCAACAAAATAACCAAGTCCCTATGCACTCCGTGATGAGTGTAAATGGGAAGAAGAGACCCAAAGAGATCTCCCCTCAAGGGGGAAAGGTATGATACCACACAGGTATCAGCTGGGCTTTGGCTCCGTGTCACACCAAAACAACCCTGGCTCAGCTTGCAGGAAAGGTTCACAGAGCAGAGATGCAGCGGTTGCTCGAGGGGAGAAAGGGAATGACCAAGGGAAAAATGGTGCAATTGGGAGAAGCTAAACTTTGATGGTTACACAGCTCATGGGACAGGTTGTTTTCTGTCCATATTTTTAACAGGCTTCCAAATCCATCCTCGGTTAAGAATTCTGTCTTTTTGCCTCTATTGACTACTGTCCATCAGCGTTTTGAAATACAATTGGGAAAACAAGACTCTAAGATTAGGCTACGGAAATTTAATATTTTCCCAATTTAGAGGCAATATGGCATTCAGTTGCTTGAAAGGAAACAGAATAAATGAAAAAAAGTCACTACAGCATAAGAGCAAACAAGTCATTTCAAATCCACTTATGGAGACACAGGAAATTATAATTAGCCCAAACTTCGTAACTTGTCTATCAGCACTGGAATAAGTCTATTACTAAAAACGTTGCTCCCTATTCACCAAATTATAAACCCCCAGAATCCAACTTACAAAGACCAGAAGTCCTCACAAAACTTTCAAGTTGTTTTTGTGGCTCTCACTGAGCTCAACTGTGATGACACAGATGCTCTGCTTCTTTATCACTCAGCAAAGAGGGATGAGACCTTTATAATGACCAAGCACCAGATATGAACCAACCACATTTTGCTTTCTCCAAGCTCTGCTTTTTTTGTGTGTGTGTGTCCATCCAAGCATAACCGTGCTGGATAGGATTACTGAAACAACATGATCACCCTTCAATATTGTTTTGAAAGAGTGCTGAACTGCGTGCACACGGAGAACACTCTTGATCCATTCTACGAAATAATGAACCCAGGATGAGTATTCCAATATCTTCAAATTTAAAAGTAGCCATTTTTAGTCCAGTAATAACACTCTGAAAGATAATACGTTAGAGATATCATAGACCGCCACAGCATCATAGATCTGTCTCATAGTATCGATCTTCAGGAGACCAAATGGCAGATATGTGAATGTTCCCTACAGTTTAATCAGTCTGCACCTTTCAGTGTTTCTGAATTATTTCTCAATTTTCCTATTTAATCTTTATTTTGTGCTTTTGAAGTTCTAAGAAAAACAACAACTTCTTCCTCTTTGTGCGAATCAAAAGGTTCTTCTTCTAGATACAGGGAGAGACCGAAGTCCAAACAGCACCTATGAGCCCCAACAAAACAAAAATAGAATAAATAACACTGACAGATAGCTGATAAGAGCTAAAGAAAGGCAAGACCATTAAACACAAGGCTATCCTCAAAAGTACTGCACAAAAGAAAGGAACAGAAAACATCTGTAGCAATAGGTATGGAGAGCATGCTCAGTACGTTATCAGGGAAAGCTATAACACCCGCTGGCAAGAATTCAGGTCTTCTTAAGTGGATTGTTTTACCATTTCCTTCCAAAAACGTGCACAAAGCCTGAGAACATGCACTCATCCAACGATGTGCCTCGTTAGGGACCGACTCTCACAATTCCTTGCACACATACCGAATCATGCAGCTCCACCTCCGGACAGTGTGAACCAGAGTCTACCGAGGGCAGTGGGACAAAAGCCAGCCCTAGATACGTTACAATACAGAAAATCTTAAGGTGATCACTAGTAAAAATTTGAGTGATTGAAATCACTTACCTAAAACCTTCCCCACCTCATCTGAATGACCTTATTAAAGCAGCTACGTTTAAACTCCTCTTTAAAACCTCTCTTAAATATCAGCGCTTCCACAGCTCCTGTGACTTTGACCCTCGAGTTACGGTGGTAAATTAAGAGCGTTTAAATCATTTCAGATTTACCTTATTAAGACAGTTTAAACTGGAAGCTAGCCAGATCTCTCTGAAGCTGTGAAGTGGAGCAGTGTACAGGAGAGAGGAGCTCTGCTGTGCTCTGGAACCTGCTTGAGTAGAAGTTACATCTTCAATAAAAGCCTGAAAATCGTCACCAACCTTTAAAATGGCCTGAAACCAGAGCCCAGCATGGGTACCCCCAGCCCCACTATGTCTCCCACAGCTCTTAAAACCGCAAGCTGTATAGATGAAGGATATTGAAAGTATGGATTTACTGTAATAGAAAAAAAATCTTAGTTTCACTTGCTTTAAAATGGGTTTTAAAATGAAATCAACAGATACTGAGATTGAAAAGAGAGGGAAAGTAATTTAGACAAACATGCATCTGTTACTGGAGTTGGCCTCTCGTAAGCTCGCTGCAAAAAACATCTTAAATCTGGATTTCCCTGAGTTGCAAATCCTATCAGCAAATTCTGAACCATAAACTTGAGTTTTCCAGTCTCCAGTCTTCACTGAGAAGCTAATATAATACTTAATATTTCTTAGCTACCAACATCGCAACAAAATAGTCACTATATACTACTGCAAACTCACCCAAGGCCTTCGATCTCAGAATTACCTAATTTAAGACCTGCTTATGTTTTAAGGAATGATTTCAAATTGCAACCCAAAGCTAACAGAAAAACTACAGCCCAGCAATCACTGGATCTTCAAAATGTTTCTTGCCAATGCTCCTAATGAGGTAGAAATTAATGCAGAAAAACTGCACCTTCCTTTAACAGCTATTTCAAGGATCTTCTCCGTTAAACTTGTCTTTTCTAGCTGTATTCACACATGTATATATATATATATAATGCATATATGTGTGTGAATATAAATATATGCATATATATATATATATATATATATATATATATATATATAAAATGCAGAAACAGAAGTTGACCATGTGCTGAAAGACACACTTTCTGTGTGATTTAATTATCCTCACATTTTCTGCAGTTGAACAAACTATGAATTTTATCCACTCCTGAAGAGAACACAGGAAGCACCTGAAAATGTTGATGCAAGAAAAGGGACCAGCCCTCCATCCAGCGCTGGGCACATGACTCAGGGGGTCGGGTTCCCCATCCATCACACCGGAGATGCGCATTGTTTGGAGCAGGCAGAGGCTGCAGACTGAATGCCTGCCCGACAGCAGCGGTGCTGCTCTGTGTTGTTGGTGCCAGCGGGTGAAGGCTCCGGAGCAGGCAGGCTGCTGCCTCCTGATAAATAACCCCCAAGCACAATGGGACCCTTGGAGACAACTGTGTCTATTGGTCCTTTTTGATGTGAAGGGCTTTCTGATCTCTTCAGGTTGGAGAGACTGAGTGGGAGCCGGGGTCTGCAAAGGTCAGCAAGATGAGGTTTGTTTGTACAAAACAGGCACCTCTCAACCCAGAGCTCTCCAGCCAGTAAGTCACTTGCTGGTAAGTCCCTTTGCATTATATAAAATTTATGATTTCTTGCGGCTTATACTCAACTTGCTTCACATGGGACTCACTTCATTACATACAGAATAAAAACAAGCATAAACCCACGGTTTAAAACCCTTCATTAGCTGCTTCTTTTCCTCCATCCCTCTGTTTGCGTAGTGGAACAGAATCACAGGGGTTGGAAGGGACCTCAAGAGATCACTGAGTCCAACCCCCCTGCCAGAGCAGGCTCCCTACAATAGGTCACACAGGTAGGTGTCCAGCCGGCACTTGAATATCTCTATAGAAGGAGACTCCACAATCTCTCTGGGCAACCTGTTCCAGTGCTCCATCACCCTTACTGCAAAGAAGCTATTCTGCATGTTAGTACAGAATTTCTTATGTACAAGTTTTAGGCCATTACTCCTTGTCCTATTGTTACACACCACAGAGAAGAGCCTGGCCTCATCCATCCTCAACAGAACTGAGCACTTTCATTTCATGCTTTTAGAGCTGATGAATCAGGCTTATGTTCATGAGATGTATGATACAGTCTATCTGAGCGGTAAAACATCAACATATTCTGACCAATAGCTCATCAAAAGCATTCAGAAGGAAGAAAACTGCATGGCAATGTCATATACAGATCAAAATTGATAACTACATCTTGCCTGTATAAAATAGTTTTGTAATTCTTGCTGTACATTATGCCATAAGATCAAGAATGTTCACAAAGCACCTATACACAACACCACGCTGACCAGAAGAGATATATCAATACAATCTTAAACGTATTCTATAAAGCACTGTTTCAAGGACACTTTCCTTAACCCAGTTAAACCAATTTTTTTCACTCCTCCAACTCTTTTCGGGTGAAAAGGAACAAGAATATTTAAAATATAACAGAAAAACAAAAATATGGACCGATGGAAGAAAGGTAGCTTCGGTTACTACAGGAATCTAAGGAAATTCAAGTCTTACAGAATCATAAAATAGAACCATAGAATCACCAAGGTTGAAAAAGACCTCCAAGATCATCCAGTCCAACCGTCCACCTACCACCAATATTTCCCCACTAAACCCTGTCCCTCAGTACAGCATCAAAACATCTCTGTATTTGGAACATTTCCTATGACGAAACTGAAGCTTTTTCACCAAATCCTCTCTTATGCTTTAGGAGTACAGTATGTTCTGACTTGAAATATAAGTCATATAAAAAAATTATCGGGTCTTAATGCCAGGTTTTATGTTCCAGATTATCCAAAGGTAAAAATCTCATTCAGACTGGACCGGGTCATAGGAAAAGAAAGGTCATATTTCACCAATGCGTTTAGAGGACTTGAAGAGGCAAAGCCTGTATCATAAATAAACATCAGCAATAAACATATGGCACATTACTGAGAGACATTAACGACCCTAATGCCCCAAACATTGTCCAGAGGAGGAGAAGGAGAGGCTGCAGAGGGCACAGCCTGATGTAGGAATGCCCATAAGAAGTCTACAGGAGGCATAAATCAGCGACACGAGCATCCCAAAGTGTTCTCCTACCTGAAATGCTCCATAAAAACCTGCAGAAAGAGTTAACTCTTCTTCCACTCTGTTCCCATAATCTTTTCCTTCTGCAATATTTTAAAAGGTACAAATGAAGTGCAAACATGTTTAAGACGTGCCATATTTGCTGATCATTTTTGAAGCCAATATTGCTTAATAAAGAGCGCTTGCACACAGCTCATTTGGCAGAAAATAGAAAGAGAGCAAGTGTCTAAACCAACATCATCTAAGTAGCGTGCTTAGGCACAAAATTAACCCATGGAGTGACTTTTCAACACAATGATTGGAAGGGCCCACCTGTAGCCTCCAGGAGCTGGGCAGCAGGCGATGCCCACTGTATATCCCACCTTCCTGCCCTGCAATAACCAGTCCCATGTCCTAGAACACCCTGATTTCTGCCTCTCTCCACCTAATCACTTGATTCTCCGCTGATTTTAATCTCTGTTATTAATTCATCAGCTGATTGATTGAACTGCAGCTTTAATCTGATGACTGTGTTGCTCAACGTTTTAGTTAGGATTCCAAGTTATCTGTTTCTTTACTGCTGCGTGGTAAAATCCATGCAGAAGTACACAACACCATTTTTCTATTAAAGCTACCACGCCGCCGCTCTAGTCAAGCAAAGATAACCTTATAAAATAAATACACCAGCCACTTCATTCTCCTTTTTAATCTGTATGCTGCTCCTTCATATTTCAGATCCCCAAACGCTCAGATTAAATATACTGATAACTTTTAAAAGAACACTATGCTGTAAATATATTTCTTTCACGTAAATACCACATTTAAAACAGTTTCTGAATACAGAGACAGCAGACTATTAATGTATGCCCAGTACTTCTATCCTGAATGGGACCTCAGAGCGCTCTCTGTGTCCAAGGTTCTTCCTATACTTGAACATTCAATTTTGATTATCAACACAGATTCCAGATCTGTCACGCCACATGTGCCTCATCACATCCTTAACCTGCCAGCTATCACAGTCCTGCTCGAAAAGAAACATCTCCAAACACTTGGAGTTTTTGACAGCTGCTGAGCCATGTGATGCCATGCAAGAGCACTCAGGATTGAGAGGATCTTCACCTGAATGTGCACTTGGAAGATGAGCTGCAGATCTTTAGGTCCATATATACTATATTCTGTACCATCCCATCCCACCTCTGTAGCAGCACAGGTTTCTTTTCTGGTGTAAAAACATGGGGGGAGAGGAAAATGCATGCAAAAGTCAGTGGTTTGCTCCCTTGCACCTTTCTGAGTCACAAGGTAGGGATCTGTATGAGGGAAGATGCGCTGTTCTAGAGAGGGTGGGGAAGTTAGCTTGGTCGCTGCAAATGCTGAACACAGCAATCAGTTTGTTCAGTCCATTGCTGGAGGAGGGTGGAAATGCTGGGCAGGAACTTCTGACATAGAATGAATTGGAAATTCAACAACAAAAAAGTTGAATTTGCTGTATGTATCTTCCGAGAACACATTTAGAAGTCATCTCAATATGTTTCATCCTATTTTTAGTAACAAATGCAGCAAGGTAAAACTGAAATCAGTCAGCACGCCAGCAACATCACTGGGTAACGGAACAGCACTTACATAAATGACTGAGTTACAGTACAGTGGCCAATTTAAAACTAATTATGCAGATTCTGCTAAATATTCTGTGGGAAACACAGTACCTCCAGTTTTACAACAAACTGCCATAACTTCCCAATACTTTACCCAGCTGTGGTGAAAGAACTGCAATCACAACCACATAATGATTGCCAGTTAACCAGTCTGCCAATGTATGCGAACAACAAGAAATAAAACACCTCCCATAGCTGCTCTCCTGGTTTGGGTATCAGTCTTGGAAGAATAACACATGACCTATCTGAGAACAAAGCACCTTTTTGCTTGTTTTGTCCCATTTCCTTTAAGTATTAATAAACATCCACTGAAAACTCAACTTCATTTGCAAATGTAAAGCACATCAGCCACACTCTTCCCTCACCTTACATGAAGAAAATGAGCAAACACATACTGTGAAGCTCTTGCTGGACTACAGTCAAGAGACAAATCAATTAATTCAGAAATCAACCATTTTCCATTCATAAAATAGAATAAAAAAAGCATAAACATCTACAGACTAACGATGTGAGCATCTCACACCACCCAAGCACTTTTGGCTGTGACAGCAGAACAAACACCTTTAGGTTCTGACAGCAAAAGCCATTGCACTTTGTACTTCTTTCCTTCTTCCCACCGCCCTCCTCCCCCAAATCCCATACAACTACTGCTAGGACACTATAAAGTGTGCATACATATTTATATTAAGCCTCCTGCTAGATATACTGAGTCCAATTTGGAAGAAAAAGATCATAGAACATCTTCTTCTAATAAACCTGAAAATGAGAATGTAGACAAACAAGGAGCTCGCAATACAAGTTTCATGCAAAATTATCTGCCGGGCTAAAATTGCTCCTCCTTGGTCTTCGATGGAAGACGGAATTACTTCAGACAGTCACAAAAATCCATCTGCATTTTTGCACTGCCCAGCCAACCTCCCTTGGAATCCGACAAGGAGATGATTTTCTTGAGTGGGAGGCGGAAAAGCAATATCCAATTTACATTAAACAAACAACAAGGCTGCTGTGAAAAGGAGGAGCCTCGACCTGGGTCTGGGCCACAAGGTCAGCCAGATCAATGCCTTTTTAGTTTTAAATTGAAGACATTCTAGTTACTGTGGGTAAATGGAGCCAAGCGCTGAATTTGGCAGAAGCTTGTTACTGGTGAAACACTCACACAACCCTAGATGTATCTTCGCCCTATCCTGAAGGGTTTATTTTGACAAGGTTCTCCAAGTGTCTCGTAACACTAAACAGCTCAGGAATGCCCTTCTGCAGTGGCAACAGACCATATTCCCTTACGCTTACACTAAGCCAAATTTTGACAACATTAAAAGTCTGTACTATAAAATTTGAATGCTCTTAATGAATGATGTACAACTAGAGATGATTTGCAGCATCACTGAACTTACATAAATTGGTTCACGTTGAGAAAGCTTTTTAATGCTCTTTTATCCTATCATTGAGCCATTCCTGGGGCTTTTGTCTCCAATTATATTTTACAGAGAGAAAAAGACAGCTTTGTTGCAGTACTGAAACTTCAGTATTTTAAATTCCAGTGCTCTAAAGCAAATGACTCCAGAACTTTGACGGAACTGATTTTCTAAACAGCTGGAGTAATCAGAGTAAACATCAAATCCCGACAAACGCTCCCAGCTGTTGGAAGGACAGGTTCGGGAAGTTCTAAAAAAAGTCTTTCCCTTTCCTTCTGTCTCCTCTCAGTGTGAAGAGTTGGATGGAGAGGAACACCCTTCCCCTGGTTCCCCTCTCCCAGGTCGCTTGGTGGCCGCTGCCTTGCTCTGCGTATGCTTAAGTGAGCGGGGTATGCAGAGGAAATGCATTTCTCCTCCCCTGTTCTCACTCAGTGAGGAGGGAAGGACTGAGGTCATCTGATTTGAGCACTCACCGATTTTAGTATACATGTTCACTTTAAGAAATGTTGGGCCTGATGAGCTTCTCCCCAGCTCCTGCCTCTGGTTCATCTCCTTACAAACAAAAGGCTTCTCAGCTCACACGAAGAGCAGGAACCTGCACCTCTAGCCAGGCTATAACGTTAGGACAGGCTTTACTAAATCAACTCCTCAAACTTACCGTGAACAAGCAAATAAATGCATGTCAGCTCCTTCCAAGGTCCTTGGTAAAGCTCTCCCCCACACAGCCACCTTTGCTAATGCAGATGCATGAATTGAAAAGCAGAGGCTTGGAAGGGTTGAACTCATTTTTTCTTGGCTTTGTTTTCTGTAAATAAAATGCCAACCATAATTCGCATAAACTCGTCCCTCTAAAGTTACAAGACTGGAAAATACTTGCAAGATTTATTTTAAGCGGTGGTACTTATCAAATGTCACCATTTTCCTGTTTAAAATGACTAATCATTTTGATTAACCTTTGATTTAAATGATTATACACCACAGCAAAGCACAAACATACATCAAATTACACTCCACAGAATTTCTCAAAGCAGGAATCACATAAGAAAACAGTTACGTTGGAGTGGCTGCAGGATTTATTTATCAAGTACAGAAGATTCAAATTGCAACGCCGTACGCCCACATGGGAAGGCTCTCGCGTGCACATTCATATCCAGGAACCAGAAGTGGATAATCCCACAGCCAACAAGAGAGTGCTTCAGGAGGAAACACCGAAATGCCAACCAAAAGCAGTCAAGCTACAGAAGAAACTCCTAACTACCATCTCAACAAGCACTCCCAGTATCTTCTGTAAGGAATTTTGTCTCTGTTGGGAAATCTGTGCTAGTGCATTTGTCACATAAGAAAAGAAGGCCTGAAGCACTGCATAAGATGAGAAATAAAGTTTAATATCTCACTTTGAGTAATACATATGAATTCCAAGCCATGTAATAGACTTCAAAGCAGAGAGGGAAAAAACAGCCTATCAAAGGTAAATTAGACAAAGAGCTGAAGGCAATACTGAAAAAATAAAAATTAATGGTGGAAAAATTAAAGAATATAAAAACACTCTTAAGATCTCATCTCAAAGGACCAATTTGTAAGGAGAATACATACTAAGGTTGGTACAGAAAAGACTTTCAGAAGCCTCACATCTGCCAGACACGAGGACTTCTCCATCCTGGGCAGATCAGCTTCGCCATGAAGAGCTGGCCCATGGGTATCCTTGCAGACGCCTGGCAGCCCACCAGGCCCCACTGTGCCCCCTGCAATCAAGGGACCTCTCAGATACCCACTTCCAAAACTCTTAAACCATTGTTGCAATGTTATTTTTCCTAATGAAAGAGGTTCTGAAACAACTCGCTTCTGCACACAGTGAATCAAGGGTATACAGATGCATACATTCCCGAATGAGTGAATGACCACTTAAGTCCATTTGGTATAAAGGATAGGTAGAAACATAACATGAATATCACTTTCAAGGTTTTTCAGACACTCAGGCACCCCAAGAATCCCAAGAAAGTACCAGGCAACTTATGGTTAAATGAGATGCCAAACATGATGCTGTACAAAGCATTACGTACATTCTCCCTCGTAATAAAGGGGATATTTCATAGAATTATAAAATCACGGAATGGCTTAGGTTGGAGCTGACCTTAAAGATCATCCAGCTCCAACCTCCTGCCATAGCAGGACTGTCCCCCACCAGCTCAGGCTGCCCAGAGCCCCAATCCACAGCCTTGGACATCTTCAGTGATGCAGCATCCACAGCTCTGGGCAGCAGTGCCAGGGCCTCGCTACCCTCTGAGTAAAGAATTTCTTATCTAACGTCTAAGATAAATCTCCCCTCTTTTAATTTAAAGCCACTCCCCCTTGTTCTATTGCTATCAGATTGCGCAAAAAGTCAGTCCCTCTCCTGCGTGTAAGCCTTCAGGTCCTGGAAGGTCACAATGATGACTTCTCGGACCCTCCTCTTCTCCACGCTAATTTTTTGGGGGTTGTGACACCCCCTGAGAAGTCTGCTGGAGCAGATGCTAAGCCAAAGCATTTCTTAAGGCCAGGACCGAGCCTCGCAGCCCCAGGCACCACATGCCATATCCTGCTTGGGGGGAACATTACCAGCAAAAGGACACAAGCGAGAGCACGTGGAGAACTTGGAGGTGAAACCCAAAATCTAATCAAACCTGAAATCTCTACCATGGTCATATTTGCAGCAAGCTTGATTTGGTTTTCTATTACATATTCATATGCTTCCATTCAGAACAACCTTGTTTCATTACAGTGGATTCAGCTGCGCTTTGCAGCCCTGCTCCACTTCTTCCAAGGCAAATTCTTTAGGAGATTAACCTGACACATTTATTCCCCTGATGATATACCCCATCCTCTCTAATATCGTTACCAATTTCAAGTACATAGCAATAAATGGGCATAAAATTTTAAAAAAGTAGTGACTTGAAAGCTTTTTTGTTCCCACATTTTCCTGGAACAACACATTTCACTTTGCAAGCAAGATTCAGCTCAAGCAAATACAAAATAAATTATTTAGCTTCCAACCAAAAGCTCACAGACTCTGTGTTTTAGTGGACTTGAAGCTCAAACTGGAGTTTAGGTTTTAAGTAGCTCAAAGTGGCAATCGCTCTTCTCCAGGAGTTCAACATATTCGTCTTCAGTGACGCCTGTTTCATATGCACAGAAGACGTTAGTGAAGATAAAATGTGCAACTGGTAATTGAAATTAAAGTCACAATCTCTATTACGGTAATATCCACTGTGCCACATCTCTGAACACACAATGAAATAGCTTTTGCTTCTGAAGCAGCAACCGTGATACCAACCAGAACCCAAAAAACCCTATCCCGGTGCACTGAGAACTGCAGTGAAATATATTCACAAAAAATAAACTCTCCTAAGATTGCTTACATTGTTTTTTCTATTTTTACGCCACCTTGACAGATACAGTAAGTACAACCCCAGTATACTTAGGGGAAATGTGTCTATAAGAAAGCACGTCTTTTTCTAGTAGTCAGAAAGTGACAAAGCATTCACGGTAAAGAAAACTGTTCAAAAATCCAGTTTGCTTTTGAAAATGTTGGTGAATGTGGTATCTGCTCATCTACGAAGGGTGGACTCTGCACACCCCTTGGAGTAATTCTTTCCAAGTGCCTTCCTGAGAAAACTTCAGAAACAATGCCGAGATTTCAGAATTGGGGATTTTGAAGAAGTAGTGTTGAGATGAAGGGTATGTTCTTTGGCTCCAAGTAACTATTAAGTTAATGCTGATTATAACAGCTTTGCTGTGATTGAAAGAATGCCCCATTGAAGCACGCTCCCTGGAGGATGGTAAGCATTCCAGCTCTTCACAAATTTCTTGCAAATCAACAACTTTATACAAGACCTGAACAGATCAGCACTGTAACTCCTATTTTACATCATCTTAGAAAACAGACATTGCACCACGTCTGGCTGTGGCAACCATTTCTTGAAGAGAAGATCTGAAGTCCCCTTCCCAGAAATACAAGTGCAGCGTATTTTACAGCAGGAGACAACTTGAAAAACGGAGATACACCTCGTGCTTCCAAGGTGCTACATACTGCATAGGAAGGTGAGTTCTGAGACACGTGACAAAGTCAGCTGCGTTCATAAAACCTCTGCTTGCACATGGAAAGCAACAAAATCTACTTTCCTGACCTAATACCTTTACAGGAGTACTGCTCTAATCACCAAGAAGCAGTATTCCTTTCCTAGTCCTAACTGGCATCAAGACTAAATCAGCAGCTCTTTAAATCCTGACTACATCTCAGGAGAACTAAAGGACTGCATCAGAGCACAGTTATGCAAGGTGCTACTGCAGTCAAACAGAGCTTGCTGAATATCTGAGACATACAAAGCTGAGCAGGCTAGACTGTAAATCACTACAAACCAAAACAGTTAGCAAGAACTCCACAAATGCCTCCTGGATAAAGCTACATTATGTGCTTCATTCATTTCCTAATGAGCAATGTTCCAGGTTTTTATTATTATTAATTGCATATAAATTGCCATTATTTTTGTATCACTGGGAAAGAATTTAGCCATTCACCTCTCAGAGGAACAACGCTGAACAAAGAAAATGAACGCGTGGCATATTAGAACAATGCGAAACACAGACATTTATGCATGCCATTTAAAAGACACGGCATTCAGACTCCTAGCAAAAAAATCAGAAGTATGTCATAAATCTTTAACTGCACGAAATAAAAAACTAATGGTTTGCCAAGTCCTTGATATTATTTAATCAGGAACGTTGCCTACTTTTGGAGTGCAAAATCTTAACCACGTATCTGCATGTAACACCAACCTCCTCTGAAGTGCTCTGCTGCAAAATTCATTGTATCTAAGATCTGCTAATCATCATCAGGAAACCATTACGCATCTTAAGGACGTACTTTAGGCACTCAAGAGGAAAAATAAACACATTTTATTAGCTGCTTTTGGAAAATACTGATTTGTGTATTTATTTAGAAACCTTTTCAAGTTGCACCACTGTTAAATTAAATATTTATGGCATGATTTTCCAAAGAGTTTAACACCTGTTAAGGGTTTAACATGCTGGCTTCAACAGGAGCTCCAAGTGCCCAGCACTGCTGACAAGCAGGCCTCAGAGGGACACGGGATGGATGTGGTGAAGCAGCTCGGGTGTTGATGTTACTGCTAAGTCCTGAAAAGCAACGGGTCCCTCACAAGCCCCTACTTCCCATCACAGCATTCCACTTCTGACAACTGCATCAGAGCTGTGCTTCACTAAAAATTCCAGAAATATGACTCACTGTACCTGTTAAATCCCAGTAAAACATATGCCAATGCTGCGAGCTAATCCTGAACGTATCCTCACTTTCCTTCTATCAGAAAATGCGTGTGTCTAGGTCATTAAACATGATCCAAAGTAGCAACTTACATAGGAAACTATAACCCTCAGTGAGTAACGAATTGGAAAGCTGCTGATATTACAGGTGAGAAGCTGAACGAGGATGAAGCCATCTCAATAAAACACGGAATAAAGAAGGAAGAGCAGAAAAAGAAAAGACGTTTGTTTCATTGCAAAAAACAGTATCCCAGTGACAGCGAGGCTAGACACCATTTTGGCTGAGAAGCTAAATGCATTGGCCAAAGCCAATGTAATTGGCCAAGTGCAAATCAGGTCATAATAATGGGTTTGTGTATAGACACGTCCATACCAGCCTGCCCAGTTTCACCTCAATAGGTATCCTACATCCCCGCTCCATCACTAATAGATGAATTCTCACACCTTGCGGTTGCCTTTCTCTCCCCAAAGCTGCTTCATTTAGGAAGGGAAAACGCACCTCTGAAGCACCTCCAGCAGCAGCTCCTTCCTGATTTTCACTTCAGTCAGCCCCAAGCCCCCTCCCATGCCCCCTGCCCACCTCAGTGCTGCTGCAGGCAGTGCCATCGCCAATCCCAGCTCTCCTCCACTCCCTCCATCCCTCCCCTGCCCTTCACCCTCCAAACAATTGCATGAAGACACCATCTAGCATTTAGTGCGTACTAAAAAATGTCTGAATTTCCTGGTGGTGTAGGGCCTGGAAGCAAAAAACAACGCCTTTTAGGCAGTAAATAAACATCTAACAACTAAATAAGAAATTACTATAGAGAGAGATCATCCAAATGATCATCCGACACGATTTCATGAACTGCAGGCTAATAAAACAGTCCAATATTGCAGATAGGACACATCAATCTCCTCATACACGTTACAGCACACCACAAATCTGCCCGGCAAGTCTGAATATTTTGCACATTAAAATAGTAGCTTTCATCACACTATAAAACATTTGCAAATGCAGACCAGAAAACCGACAAGCATATTTACTGTAAAGCTTTATATTTGTGTCACCAATTAACAACAAAAGTTTGGAATAAAACTAAAATAAAAGCTAATCAAAGCAGCGAGCTGTCGTAACAGATGGGAACTGTATTTTTCAAATCAAGCAAAAAGCCAAAGCTTTCGAACATTTAGTGTCATGTCAGCAGATACAGACAACCCAGAAAGGGAGGACACCAAATGTCAGGGATATATGAAGAAAAGCTGTTCGTGGCCAAAAGACTGATGTTTATGAATTTCCATTGATTTTTTCTTTTTCTTCTCCAGAATGATTAACTCGCACCAAAACAGACCTTTGATACGTGAACTATAAATAAGTTTCCGCTGTGACTGTGACACTGCAGGCAAAATAAATAAAAACGAGACCCCAGCATTATTTTAGCCTCAGACAAATGTTTCAGTACCTACATTGTCTGGCTCAGAAAGATACATAGACAGTCTCACAGACAGAGATAGAAATGAACAATTGCAGTACCTTTTTCCCACACTGTTTACAGGGTTGGCTATATTCCTACTGGCAATAGATTTTCTTC